>CM076614.1:29231095-29312013 GCA_038502775.1 Hippodamia convergens
CCAACTGTAAAATCAGTTTATATTTAAAAACTAGTAGTAAAAAGCCTAATATTCAAAGAACATAAAAATACAGGGTTATACACAAATATGGCTCTATAGAATATTTTTAGGAAAGACACACGATTCAGAATTGAAATTCTAAAAGTGAGCTTCAAGTAGGAAGATGACTTCTTGTATATTTTTTTAAGGTTCCAGGATTTCCGGTTATCTGGAAGTGACATCAACTTCGTTTTTCAAATGGGAAGACCCATTTTCTATTGCATAAATAGATTCTCCATTGAATTCTGAGTCTTTTTGATTCCCAAAGATTCAATTTTCCAGAGAAAATTCTCTTCAAATGAGGAAATACGAAAAATAAATCACAAAATTGACTCTGTTGAAATATAGACAACTTCGAGTTTTTTTCATTAAAAATGATGCTTCTTTTTCGATAGTGTGATTTTCAGAATATGATACAGGAGGTCGCAAATTCTTTGTCAAAATAAGAAGTGACGAAACATCAAAAAATCGGTTTTTTCAAATTGGAACCCAATTTTTTCGAAGGATTTTCGTAATCTTCGTCGAAAAATATCAGGAGCATACATCCAAGATTTTATTTCCAATATGAATATTTTTCGAGATATTCAGGAAAACGATTTTGTATTCAATTTTCAATCTCATTCTAAATGTGTTTTTTTTTTACTGGAAAATAATTAGCGGTCAGTGAGATTTTTGGAAATCTCTGTTATCAAGAAAATGTTTTCTTATAGTTCAGACGAGTTAAGTTCTTGAATTATCATCTGTAATACGAGATCATCAATTGGTTTAAAGTTCTCAACATCTCTAAATTTCAATTAAAAATGGTAACATTATGTTAAATAAGGTAATATTTGAAAAGGAGAATAAAATACACCATTTAAATTTGTTTTTTTTATATTTTCGTAACTGGAAATCTAGGTATTTTAAGTTTGCAGAATTCGAAATGTCTTCGAAATATAATTTCTTGGGCTTCGAATAATTGTCCAAAGAGATTCTTTTTCTTTACAATCTGAGACATCTGATTTAATTAAATTAGTGTTCTGTGCTAACGACAATAACAGAATAATATCAGAGAATGAAAAGTAAATATACAGAGTTATTCACGAATATGGCTCTATATAATATTTTTAGGAAAGACACAAGATTCAGGATTGAAATTTCGAAGGTGAGCTTCAAGTAAGAAGACGACTTCTCGTATATTTTTTTAAGGTTCTAGGACTTCCGTTTGTGACATCAATTTTCAAATGGAAAGACCCATTTTTTATTGCATAAATAGATTCTCCATGATAAGTCTTTTTTTCCTTAATTTTTCAGTTTAGATTTTTTCTCAAAATGAATGAATGTTTTATGTTGCTGTGTTTTTCGAATATTGTATAACTTTTCCAATTATAATAGTCCCAGAAAAAATGAACATACTTGATTTACCAAAAACCACCAATTTTGATTTATGCTCCTTTTCCCAAGCACCAAGAATTTAGAACAAAGATCTTTAAATGAAGATCCAAACATTTGAACAATGAAACCCAATGACTGAATTATTTCCTTGAACTGTATTACAACAAATTAAGTATTAATATAGATATAAGATAAAACCGTATGTTTGTTGTTTAATTAAAAAACAAGGTGATCTGTGATATAAATGTTGTGATAAATAATGTCAAAATAAAACTGTAACAGAATATAGATATTTAGGTCTAACTTTAGAAAAAAAGTTATGTTGGAGGTCGCATACAGATTTTCTGTTAAAAAAGATATCTCCAATGGTCAGAGCTGTGAAAAGATGTTCTTATCTATTAGACCATTCATCAAGAGCATTACTTTACAGTAGTTTTATAGAATCCAAACTAAGATATTGATAATAATAATAAAGCTCCAAGACATAAAACCACGGAGAATTGAATCAAGTATTCAATCGTAAAATAATAATGACACCATGCGTATAGACATATTATTTTTGTGATTTAGCCTACTTAATACTCAATAATTTAAATTTCACATACATAGTATATTTCATGATATCCTAATGAATCTGAGAGCGATGTATGTTATATTTGTGAAACGGGAAAAAAAATGGCGATTCTTTCTAAGCCATTTCAAACCATTGTTTCCATAAGAAAAAACACAACTTTATGTTATAGCTCAGCGAGGAAACCTCTTGGGAATAAACAAAGTACTCTACTGGATTGCTATGAAAAAAGTGCCTGTATAATGTTTTCCTTTCAACATCCTAGCACAAACAGAAACGGAGATATTGGCTAAAGTTGAAATCACCCAAATTTCAATTTTGGCCAATAACTCGTAAACAAAAAAAGATAAAAGAATGCAATTGATGGCATTATCAGTTTCTCTAAAAAAGACCACCGTAACGTTTTATTCATTTTCCTCTATTTCTCAAGGTTGAAAAGTTGTAGTTCAAGTATCACTAATTTCGCCCCCCTGTACATCAGATGCATTTTGTCTTTTTTCTTCAAAAGATATTTACTAGCTTCCATACTTTATCCCAATTCTGTATATATTCTTCTGAAAGTATGGCTCTGAGTCAATGGATCCTTGTTCTACTCCAACGAAATCCATGTTTCTTGGTAAAGAAATGAAGGATTTCACAATCTCGAATTATGAGAAATTGATTGAATTAATCATATTTAAAACACAGAAACAGAAGGGTTACATGACAGAATATAAATATTTAAGTGTTCTGTGGGTGTCACTTGTCACTTCAGTTTCACAGAACTTTCTTAAATTTTTATAACCTCGACATTCAAGAGATGATGACAATAATAATTCATAATCAATGAATATGGATTTTCCTTTAGTAGCACAAGAGGAAAAACCAACAATTTTCTACGAGGATTCGTAAGTATCTGATTCCTTCTCCACATGTTTGTTGAATTGATGATGTTTCTGTGAGAAACTGTAAAGCCAGAGTAATAATGAACGCGAAATGATGATACATCCAGTGGAATTAGACGATGGAAAAGAAAAACCATATTTAACGGCTTATGAATTATGGTATTCCCAAATAGTGATTTACAGTAGTTATATCTTTATTCCGGCTTTAGTGCACATTTTTTATCTTCATCTTTTTCTGAGTTCCATATACAAACAACACTTGAGATTAAGAGAAGAAACAGTGATTTTTGTTCAGTAAATCAGGCTATTAATTCTCTTCATTTCAGTCTCCAAGTTTCAAGAGACGATGAAAGTTGTGAAATCAACAAGGTCAAAATAGAAGATGTAGAGATTTATGAACAGTTTAACGATGACAATCAAGTTTATAACAGAGATGAATTCGAGGTAAAAAGGGAAAGTTACGAAAACCTCGGTAGACCGTCCGAACAGGTTGATGAGATGACCGTCTTTTCTTCCTTCAAAGAAGAAAAACCATTTGAAAACGAACAAAAGAAGGATGATATTCCTGTAGAAGTGGTTCGAAAAAAAAAAGATTCTTCAAATTTGAAGCTGCATGAGTGCTCACTTTGTGATTATGCCTCCAATAGGAAAGAGAACTTTAAAAGACACGTGAATTCAGTTCATTCGAAGTTGAAGAAATATAAGTATCAATCCTTCAATGAAACTTCAAATTTGAAGCTGCATAAGTGTCCACTTTGTGATTATGTCTCCAAAAGGAAAGAAAACCTTAGCAGACATCTGCATTTAGTTCATTTTAAGTTGAAACATAAGTGTCAATGGTGTGAGTATTCATCTGACAAAAAAATCAATCTCAAGTCACATATCGATTCAGTCCATCTAAATTTGAAAGAACATAAGTGCCATCTGTGTGAATTCGCTACAAACCAAAAAACCAATCTGAACACCCATATAGATTTGGTTCATTTGAAATCCAAGAAACATCAGTGCCCATCATGTGATTACGCTACCAATAGAAAAGACCATCTCACGAAACATGTCGGTGCGGTTCATTCAAATTCGAAACAACATAAGTGCCCTTTGTGCGAGTATGCCGCAAATCTAAAATGCCTTCTCAAGACTCACATCAATGCGGTCCATTTGAATGTGAGGAGACATAAGTGTCACTTGTGCGAATTCGCTTCGAACCAGAAAAACAATCTCAGGTTACATATAGAGGCCGTTCATTTGAATTTGAAACGACATAAATGCCACATTTGTGAGTTTGCTACAAATCGAAAATCTCAGCTCAAAAGTCACATCAGTTCGGTTCATTCGATTTCGAAACAACGTAAGTGAGTATTAACTCACTGATTATTCCAAATATTCAAAATGACACATCTGTAAAATTTGATTTAGAAGTGAAATAAATATAGAAAACGTAATGTATGAATGAGGTAATGAAAATGACAAATAAAATAAATCATTATGGTTTTTTTTTGGTTCTTTCCCAACACACATAACAGAGCTTACCTAATTTTAAATAATAAAACTGGAGAATTTGTATTCAAAGTTTTGTAAGATTTGAAGTTTGTTGATAATTTATTCTTGGGCTTGGCAACACTGTCCGATAAGGATCCTCTTGCTCCTAACAGAAGACAATATTTTATTAAATTGGTGTTTTGTGCTGATATCGAGAAATATTTGGAAATGAAAAGCAAAATATACAACTTAATTAT
Source organism: Hippodamia convergens (assembly GCA_038502775.1). Taxonomy (NCBI): domain Eukaryota; kingdom Metazoa; phylum Arthropoda; class Insecta; order Coleoptera; family Coccinellidae; genus Hippodamia; species Hippodamia convergens. The sequence continues at coordinate 29,235,700 of CM076614.1, forward strand.
GTTGTTTTTTCACCAATTTATGAATTGGAAATCTGGGGAATTTTATTCAGAGTTCAGGAAAATTAAATTTTTTGGTTTGGTATTTTCTTGTAGTGATACAGGGTATAGGTATTATTGTGCTTTTTGTTATATTTTATGTAAAATATTGAGGTGAACACTATTCAATTTTGAATGCTTTTCAGTTCATCTGGCAAGATGTTTACCAAAGGTTCCTCTAATTATAGGAAATTTTCCAATATTTCCATGCTCTCAGATGCTGGGTAGAGGGTGAGCAAGTGTTGCAATGCAATCATTTGATTCTATGTGGGAAAAAATTATTTCAAAACATTGGAATTCTACAAGGACAACCCCATCATATTGAGGAAATGATGTCTTATAAAAATGATGGTGTGAAGGTTGCCAAGATTATATACAGATACTAAGCAAGATTGTCTTGAATTTGCAAGTATATTTTAGCCCTGCTACTCTACAAGGTTGTACGCACTACAAAATATTTTGACAATTCTACTGATTGTGAAGGTAAAATTGTAATGTAAATGAACATCAGCATGAACAATATATTCATTTAAAAGAAGCTACTATTTTTTTTCTTTTAAGGAAGGGAAAAAAATCTATGAATAGAAAATGGGTGATAAATTTTGAATAAAAATGGACATTCTTCAGAGAACCGAATGTATTCAGAACATGACGTGATCCTTGATTAATCATGTTGAAGAATTCACTTCGCTAGATTTTAATGTATTATTCATTTATTGCATCTCACTTGTGTATTAGGCTGCAGTTATAATAAAATAAAATAATTCAACTCATCTATTGATTGATTGCACCTTTATCGTTGCAAAATGAACGACAATATTATCAAGCTATTTTTAATATTAATATTAAATTGATACATATATGTATGATATATTGTTTAAAATTGCCAATTCTCGGAATTTATTTGAAATTCCTCATGTAGATTTGATCACTGCTGAACATAAGTTCAATTTTGCAACCATCAAGAGAATCACTTAAACTCACAAGGTCCCTAGTTTTATTGCACATTATCATATAGATTGAATTCAGCACTTTCAACTAGTCTTCTTGAATTGTTGAAACTTCTATATATTCAAAAATATCAAGTAGACTCAAAGTAATTCATTTCGATAAGAATGAAAATTATTGTACAAGAAAGATCTGAACAAAAATTTAAAATGACTTGACTTGAACTGCTTTTTTTTGTAGGTTTAGTGAAGGTACAGCTTTCTTCTCCAGTAACAGGAATGTTTTCATAGTGAGAGTTTCTGAAATAATTCAAAACATATGAAGCATTGTTTTCAATTGACATCAGTTTCCACTCTTGCTTGTTTTCATTTCACAATCTTCTGGTCGGAAATGCTGTAAGCATACTCTAATATGTTTAGATCCAGGTTTTTACATTATAAAAACATGCTCCCAGGATTTACGTCTATTAATTTTCTCTACGATTTCTAATTTATTGGTAAAGTAAACATTTTGATTTTCACCACGAAAATGAGCTCCAGGATTCCTAGATTTTTTAGAATTACATCCATAAACACAACAATTAGTGTTTTTCACGGTTTTTTCCTTAGACATATCTTTTTATCGCAATAAAAACGTAAAAAATAAACAAATAAACCCAGCTTTCACGTACTAACTGTCAAAACGATACTCGTTTCGGGCTTAGTTCCAGCTAACGCCGGCGGTGTCGCATAGAGTTGTGTTTTGAACTATTTGCGATTCCAGCTACCGTTGAGGGCGCTGCGAGTTGTAAACAATTACTTGTTTTCTAGGTTCGTTATTCCGCCACCAGCCTGGGTGGCGCTAGGCGATTTGTTTTAAAATTTTCGAAAGACAACTGGATATTTAAATAATTTAGTTAATTTGTGAAGGAAATGACTGGAGTTTTATTGGAGTGATTTAAAGACTTTTCGAGGTGGTGGTGTGTGTTTATGGACATTGAGTGAAGTGAATTGAGGTGAACCAATTCGTTTTTGCCATGAATGATGCACAGATTTTTGAATAATGACTTGCAAGTACAATTATTACGATCAAATGAATATGTATTATACAATATTGGGTTTATTGAAAGGTAGTAGAAAAAAAAAAACGAAAGTCGGTAACCAGGCGCTATGCAAGAAAGGGGTCTCCTCTTTTCTATTTATGTTATTTTGTGTTTTATAAATTTCAATTGCTTCCATGTTCAGCCTGGGATAGTAACTTCTAATATTGGAAATAATCTCCGCTTTTGAGAAATCTATGTTGTGTCCATCTATTAGCGCATGTTCTGCTAGTGCGGATTTTTCTGTCTGATTCAGTCGACAGCACCGTTCGTGTTCCTTAATTCTTGTGTTAATACTTCGCTTTGTTGTGCCAATATAGACTTTGCCGCAGTCACAAGGTATTCTGTAAATACCAGCTTGTGAAAGTGGGTCAACTTTGTCTTTGGTTGTTTTGATCATTTGCCCAAGTTTTTGTGTCGGCTTATAAATGGTCTCGATGTTGTGCCTTTTCAGTATTTTTCCAATTCTATCTGTGACCTTGGGGATGTATGGTAAGATGGCTCTCCCGTTAGGTGTGATTTGTGATGTGTTATCATCACGGGTGGAAGTTTTTGTTCTTATTGCCCTCTGAATTTCTTTGGTATATATACTGAAAAGGCACAACATCGAGACCATTTATAAGCCGACACAAAAACTTGGGCAAATGATCAAAACAACCAAAGACAAAGTTGACCCACTTTCACAAGCTGGTATTTACAGAATACCTTGTGACTGCGGCAAAGTCTATATTGGCACAACAAAGCGAAGTATTAACACAAGAATTAAGGAACACGAACGGTGCTGTCGACTGAATCAGACAGAAAAATCCGCACTAGCAGAACATGCGCTAATAGATGGACACAACATAGATTTCTCAAAAGCGGAGATTATTTCCAATATTAGAAGTTACTATCCCAGGCTGAACATGGAAGCAATTGAAATTTATAAACACAAAAATAACATAAATAGAAAAGAGGAGACCCCTTTCTTGCATAGCGCCTGGTTACCGACCTTAGAAAAAACAAAGATCAAGCCGACACGAAGCGGGAGCGATGGGCCAATCAGCATCGCGCACGTAGACGCGCCACTTTTTCCCGCCATAAACTGGCGCGCAGATGACGTTTCCGGTTCGAACGCGCCAGTGTCAGAAATTCAGCGTTCGAGGTACAACCTTAGACCGAGAATCCTCTGAAGATGCCTACCGAAGTTGTAGGCGAAACGTTAGGTGAAATTATTCCTAATAGACCACGGCCAATAAGCCCGGAAGACTCTTTTCATACCAGTATATCCGGTCGTGAAAGCCTTAAACTATTCAAATAAACGAAAGATTAACTTTATTCTTTCTTCTCTCCACAATTCGACAATACAAAATGCTACGTTCTTGATGCCTGTCTCCCAAATTTATCGAGTAACAATGTATTTGTGTGCTTTTCCTGCATAAACCGTCAATAAATGGCAGTACTTCCAAAGTGGTATTCAATTGAAGCAGAATTATTCATACTACGTACAGGTTCAACTAGGAATGAGTCTTTCGAATTTGGAATGCTGCGATTTCATTGTTTATACAAGTTTTCATTAATCATTTTTGAATGTGTAATCTTCAATGAAAATTTCCCTCGAAATATGATTTCATCATTTATCGCATGTTATTTGTGAAAATGAATAAAAGATTCTGAAATTCTTTCTAGTCTTTATTTGCGTTTAAGCAAAAGGGAAATTGTACAAATTTTTTATCACACAATATGAAGATAACAATCAAATATTGATACCAGAAACTCCGGGAACAATGTAATTGCAAAGCCAAAGTAAGATAAAACAAAATGCTCTCCGAAACTAACCTAACAAAATCATGTAACATTATTATTACTTTGTTGGGACTGTTAAATTGTGTAATGTAGAGTCAACAATTCAGGTAGATGAAAAACATTTCAACTGACGTTTATTAGTTTTACGAATAACATGAAACATCTTTTGAAATAAGTGTTTCTTTGCCACTGTTAATAACTTTTTTAAAAGAGTATCGTTGAAATTCCATTTTTATCATTTCTCATCATGATCAGAAGAAACATAAAATATGAAATAGCATGTAGATACACTTCAATACTGCCTTAGGTACCTTTGCCTTCACAAAAAGAGATAATATGTAAACAGTAACACACTCCTCCACTATAGAAGTCAAAATACTTTTCATATTGAATGTAAATTCAAATTTTATCAACTCGAATCTGCTCATAAAAATACAACGGAAAACTCCAATGTCAATATTTATGGTTCTACTAGTTGCCACCTTGGCGCTGCGATCTTAAATTCCATCACCTATATATCTATATGGGCCTGTTCCACTTGGCGATCACAACGATCAAAATGCTCCTTTAGCCGTTCCACTAAACGACCGCGGTCTTTGTGAACGCGGCAAAATCATCGCTCACTCCAAGCTCAAATCGACCCACATATTTCGATGTTCTGTGACGACCTATCTCAATAGATGCTTGAAAGTGAAAATGGACGTTCAGAATACAGTTTAGATATTATTATTATAATATTTCTAACTCTTGTACACTTTAATTGAATTTATTGTTTAGAATGACGTCTACTTTTTTCAATCTTGTCATTTCTTTCATGACAGCCCAAAACGCCCAATAATCCGTTCCACTTAAGTTAACATAATAGCGCTAGCAAGAAAGTGGAATGGGGAAAAGAGCGGTCGTGAGCGTGAGCGTTGTGATCGCCAAGTGGAACGCCCCCTATATGACTTTCGTCGAAAGTGTCTCCACTAGAAATTTGTCGGTCTAATTATGGGACATCTGTATATAGATAAGATGTGTCTATGGCTAGGATCGCACGCACAGAAAACTATTTTGTTCTACAAATATTGGCGAATCCAACTACAGTTGAGGGCGCTGTAAATACTTGTTTTCTAGGTTCGAAATTTAGCCACCAGCCTGAGTGGCGCTAGGGTTTTTTTTGTAAATTTTTGAAAGACAACAGGATATTTATATCATTTTGTGAAATAAATGAATATATTTTCATTTTAAGAGTGATTTGAAGGCTTTTCACTATGGTAGTGTGTGAATGCAATGCTGATTGTGCGGGATATTTATATCATTTTGTGAAATAAATGAATAGATTTTCATTTTAAGAGTGATTTAAAGAAGAACAACTCGTTTTCACCACGAAAGATGAAAAAATTGTATGCAAAGATATTTAAATTACTTGAAAGAACAATTATTATGGTCGAATGAATATGTTTTGCACTTGTTGGGATTACTCAAATGACGTAGAATAATATATTCGGAAGTATTTCCTAGATCCATGAGATTCTGAAGAATTCGTAAATAAATGGTACTACCTCGAAGTGATATCCAATTGAAGCAGAATCATTCGTGCTGCACACAGGTTCAGATCAATCTTTTTGGAAACATACGACTTCATTGCTTATTAAAGTTTTCCCAAATCATTTTGAAAGTGGTGCTCCCTTTCATGAAGATTACGAACAAAATTTGATTGAAAACATTTCATTAAAACATTTTTAATATTGTGTGATGAAAGATATATACAATTTCCATTTAAAAATTACAAACAAAACACAAATGAAGGCTGGAAAAAATTTCAGAATCGTTTATTCATTTTGCAACATATGATTGAAGAAATGATTTGATGAAGTATTTTAATGAAATGTTTTCAATCGAATTTTGTTCGTAATCTTCATGAAAGGGAGCACCCACTTTCAAAAATGATTTGGTAAAACTTTAATAAGCAATGAAGTCGTATGTTTCCAAATTCAACAGATTCATCTGAACCTGTGTGCAGCACGAATGATTCTGCTTCAATTGGATATCACTTCGAGGTAGTACCATTCATTTACGAATTCTTCAGAATCTCATGGATCTAGGAAATACTTCCGAATATATTATTCTACGTCATTTGAGTAATCCCAACAAGTGTAATATACATTCATTTGACCAAAATAATCATTCTCACAAGTAATTTGAATATCTTTGAATACAATTGTGATTATAAAATGGAAATTGTACATATCTTTCATCACACAATATTAAGATAACAATCAAATATAGATAAAATATTTGTTTACAATGTAAAATTTGCCAGAAATTATACCAAAAAGTCAGGAGAGATGTATGTAATTGCCAAGTAAAAGTGAAATGACTAAAACAAAATGCTGACATAAATATAGAACAAACCTTTGAAAATTCCTAAAATACTTGAAAAATTTTAATTGTTAGAAAACTTATAATCTTCTAAACCAAGAGTTTGCAAATTCAGTCAGGGACTTCAATTGTTTCTTATTTTTAATGGCGTTAGCAAAATTTCACATCAAATCACCAGTGTTCACTTGTCCCATTGTCTTCAGATACTTCCTCTGCATTTTCAAATCTCACAGATTGCATTTTGAATAACACATGCACAGCAGATTGTTCCTCTTTTCTCGAAGCAGACAATATTGCAGCATTTTTTTCTTTGATTTACACACCACTTTCAAAATCATGGAAATGAGTACACTAGGTTGTTGATTGAGAAATACTATGTTTATCCCTAATAGTATCATTCCTGGATTCTCCCCTCAATTTATGTTGGGCCATACAAGCCCCATTAATTTCTTCCGGATATTAACTACGTTGCAAGTTTCGAGAAGTCACAGCAGTAGCTTTGAGCTCAGAAGCTTTCATTTGCTGAAATTTTGAACCTGAAAAGATATATAAACTATTATGAAATATTCACAAAATTCTTTACAACAGACCTAAGGCAAGATTATCAATCTGAAAATGAAGAGAGCAAACAAACATTTTTCCCATCTTCAATCTTCTCACCCAAGATTCTCTTTATTCAATATATCAATGGTTATGATTCATTCACTCATAATGAAAAAATTATTCCACTACCCAATATTATTCTAATGAATCTTTTTATATCTGCTCAGCTTCAATATAGCTTCTAACCTGAAATTTAACACATGAATTTGAGAATAATCTTATGTCAACTTATAATTCTCCTATAAATACCTTTCGATAGTTTCTCAGCATCAATTCTACTATTCAGAAAACTTAATAATTTCACCAATCTTCGTATATTGAACGAAATTATCACTGATTTATATTGCAAACCATGTATTTTGAACGGGATTACTCCAAAGTATACTTGTTTTCTTAAGGAGATATTTCGCCGCTAGAGGGAGTTTAGATTTTTGGATTCGCCAATATGCTAGAATGAACAGATTTGACACGGAATTAGAGAAAAGAAAAACTGAACCTCGGTGACCTAACCTTACCTTTAATACGCAAACCATAGAATAACATAAGGCAAGGTCAGTCAATTTTCAAGAATTTTTAAACTCATGATTTGCTTTCAATTTTGATTCAAAAAAACGCCATTTCAAGTAACTTTTGCTCAGAAAATCGAAAATTCAGTTTATCCAGACAAATGGATTTGATTGGAGCAAAAGAGAACTTCCTGGAGAAAACAAGTTCTCACTTGGACTCGTACGTATTTTTCACATTGTCCAGTCTATCGAATCGGTTTGGATTTTTCCTGCCTATCTCATTCAGATTGCTCCTTCACTCCAAGTCAATGATATAGGAGCTCAGTGCTTTGATAGCAGATTAACTATCCGAGTGAATTGCTACATCGTACTTATGCTAGTTTCTCCAGTCTATTATAGGTCTCACATTTATTCACGTATTTTTGACTGCATAACTTCTCTATTTGTTTCAGCGTTCATGTTTCAGAGGATGAAGATTGTTGTACAAACAACAAGATTAAGATAGAAGATGTGGAGATTGTCGAACAGTTCATTGATGGTGATCAAGTTCGCAACAGAGACGAGTTCTTAATAAAAATGGAACAGGTTGATGAGAAAATGGTTTCTCCCTCCTTTAAAAACGAAAAACCAGTCGAAAAAGAAGAAAACTTTGACTTAAATCCAGAAGAACTCAGTCACAACAAAAATGTACTTTCTCATTCGAAAGAGCATAAGTGTCATTTATGCAATTTCTCTTCGAAACTGAAACATAACCTCACTAAGCACATAAATTCCATCCATTCAAATTCGAAGCAACACAAGTGTCATCTGTGTGAGTTCGCTTCGACCAGGAAAGATTATATTAAAAGACACATACAAGCCGTTCATTTAAATTTGAAGCAACACAAGTGCTATCTGTGCGATTATGCATCCAACGAAAAGCAAACAATAAGAAGGCACATAGAATGGGTCCACTGGAATTTGAAGAAACACTCGTGCGAAATTTGCAGTTTCTCAACAAACCGTGAATCTTCATTGAAAAAACACGTGGATGCGATCCACCTGAATATCAAGGGTGCGTGGGGGAGGGATCGTGAGAAGAATTCAAAGAAGAAACACAAGTTGCACAAGTGCCATTTGTGTTACTTTATATCAAATCACAAAAATAGCCTCAAGGTACATATAGATTCCATTCATTTAGACTTGAGGCAACATAAGTGCCAATATTGTGATTTCTCCTCAAATAATAAACATTATCTCCTTTCACATATAGATGCCGTTCATTTCAATCTGAAACAGATAGAGTGTCACCTATGTGAATTCGCCACAAATTATGAAAAAAGTCTCAAAAAGCACATAGAATCAGTACATTTAAATTTGAAGCCACATAAATGCCATTTGTGTGAATACGCTTGTAATGTGAAGATCAATCTCAAACGTCACATAGATTCGGTCCATTCGAATTTGAAAGAACACAAGTGCCATTTGTGCGATTTTGCTTGCAAAAGAAAATACAATCTCAAGGTTCACATCCATTCAGTTCATTTGAATTTAAGAAAACACAGTTGTAATTTATGCGAGTATTCTTGCCATCAGAAGACTACACTAAATACACATATGAAATCGGTCCATTCGAGTTTGAAGCAACATGAGTGCCATCTGTGCGATTTTGCTTGTAATTGGATGAATAATCTCAAAGCACATATAAAATCGGTTCATTCAAATTCTAAACGAAAAAAATGGAGTGCAGAACTTGGTCAGAGTCATCAACAATCTGAACTTCCGCAAAACTTGTAGAAAGTGTGCTATTTTCCATGGTGTTCCGGAAGGAAAAGAATAAGCTTCATACGTTTCCCGGTCGAATTTCTGATGCGAACCGCTTCAAAACAGAACTGCTAGTGCAAAGTCATAACACTCTGAGCCTGGTACAACATTTTGTCGGGGTTCCTGCAACGTCGCATTTTAAAGCAACATCCTGGCCTGTTAAATATCTTAGGCCGCGAATGAATAAAATTTGGATAAATACGTTTTATTTTATACCGTAAAATAACATAACAATCTGGGGAATTTGAATCAACTTAAATCAACCTTAAATAAGTCTGGGGAATATAAGTTTTTCGGTCTGTCAAACTGAAATGACAATATCGTAGTACTACAATGTGTACAATCTATTTTTTTCACAAACTCATATTCGTAACATAGCTTGTTAAGGATTAAGATCTATCTAGTTTTCATTTTTCACTTAGCCGCTGCTTCATTGAATCAAAAAATCAAAAGAATCTCGACACATATGTTAACGGAGATTGAGAAATAAAAAAAACTTTTCAGATTGTAAATTGCTTTGCTGGTGATAATTTATATTCCGTTTTCCTGCTTAAAAATTAAAACTAGATAAATGCTAACATAGTCTCTTCTTCCACTTGTTGTTTCTTTGTATACCTAGTACTTTTGTAATTGCCAAATTTTGTAAAATACTATTTTTGTATCAAAAGAACCTTTGATTAGAAATAAAAATCACCGTTTCTTCTCTAACTATCCTATCTGAAATTCAACGAGTATGAATTTCATTCGAATTTCACGCTCTGTATAGAAGACAGAAATCTGTAACGACAAATTCAATTTACACGTTTTCAGCGCCATCTATTTGCTCAAGGCGGTGATTGAACAGCCCTAAGATTTATAAACAAGGCCAAAATGATTGATCTTTGTGATTTTCAATCTTTATTTTTCTGTATTTTTATTTATCTTTGTATATATTCAGCATATTATTGGCGAATCCAACTACCGTTGAGGGCGCTATAAATACTTGTTTTCTAGGTTCGAAATTTAGTAACCAGCCTGAGTGGCGCTAGGGGATTTTTTGTAAATTTTTGAATGACAATGGGATATTTATATCATTTTGTGAAATAAATGAATAGATTTTCATTTTAAGAGTGATTTAAAGGCTTTTCACTATGGTAGTGTGTGAATGCAATGCTGATTGTACATTTAGTGTGGCGAATTTAGAAAAACAACTCGTTTTCACCACGAATGATGAAAAAATTGTATGCAAAGATATTTAAATTACTTGTAAGAACAATTATTTTGATCAAATGAATATGTATTATACTTGTTAGGATTACTCAAATGACGTAGAATAATATATTTGGAAGTATTTCCTAGATCCATGAGATTCTGCAGAATTCGTAAATGAATGGTTCTACCTCGAAGTGATATCCAATTGAAGCAGAATCATTCGTGCTGCACACAGGTTCAGATGAATCTGTTGAATTTGGAAACATACGACTTCATTGTTTATCAAAGTTTTCCCAAATCATTTTTGAAAGTGGGTGCTCCCTTTCATGAAGATTACGAGCAATATTTGATTGAGAACATTAATCATTTCTTCAATCATATGTTGCAAAATGAATAAACGATTCTTAAATTTTTTCCAGTCTTTATTTGTGTTTTGTTTGTGATTTTAAAATGAAAATTGTATATTGGTCAGTTTCACAAAACTTTGTACCGTTTAATTAATTGGAGTCACCGCGATTCGTGGAAATTTCAAAACGAGTGATTCGATTGGTTCTAATTTACGTAAGGTTTTTCAATCACACAATTAAAGTTTTGTGAAACCGACCCTAAATCTTTCATCACACAATATATTAAGATAACAATCAAATATAGATGAAATATTTGTTTACAATGGAAAATTTGCCAGAGATGATGCCAAAAAGTCAGAAGAGATGTATGTAATTGCCAAGTCAAAGTGAAACGACTAAAACAAAATGCTGACATGAATATAGAACAAGCCTTTTAGAATTTATAAAAAACTTAAAAAATGTTAATTGTTTGAAAACTTATAATCTTCCAAACCAAGTGTTTGCAAATTCAGTCAAGGAGTTCAATTCTTTCTCATTTTTAAAGGCATTAACAAAAATTCACATCAAATCACCAGTGTTCACTTGTCCCATTATCTTCAGATACTTCCTCTGCTTTTTCAAATCTTACAGATTGCATTTTGAATAGCACATGCACGGCAGATTGTTCCTCTTTATTTAAAGCAGACAATATTGCAGCATTTTTTTCTTTGATTTACTCACCACTTTCAAAATCATGGAAATGAGTACAATGAGTTGTTGATTGAGAAATTATATGTTTATCTCTAAGAGTATCATTCCTGGATTCTCTGCTCAATTTATGTTGGGCCATACAAGCCTTATTCATTTCTTCTGGATATTAACTACGTCCCAAGTTTCGAGAAGTCACAGCAGTAGCTTTAAGCTCAGGAGCTTCCATTTGCTGAAATTTTGAACCTGAAAAGATATATAAATATTATTATGAATTATTCACAAAATTTTTTACAACAGACCTATGGCAAGATTATCAATCTGAAAATGAAGAGGTGAAATAAACATTTTCCCATCTTCAATCTTCTCACCCAAGCTTCTTTTTTTTTCAATATATCAACGGCATTATAATTCATTCACTCATAATGAAAATATTATTCCACTGGCCAATATTCAAATGAATTTTTTTATTTCTGCTCAGCTTCAATATAGCTTCTTACCTGAAATTTAACACATTAATTTGAGAATAATCTAATGTTAACTTATAATTCTCGTATAAATACCTTTCGATAGTTTCTCAGCATCAATTCTACTATGCAGAAAACCTAATAATTACACCAGTCATCGTATATTAAACGAAAATATCACTGATTTATATGATAAACCATGTATTTTGAACAGGATTACTCCGAAGTATACTTGTTTTCTTAGGGCGATATTTCGCCGCTAGAGGGAGTTTAGATTTTTGGATTCGCCAATACGTCGTTAAAAGTCTATGTTTCTAGTAGGAACTTTTTGAGTACGATGTTGGTAGAAATGACACTGGTTAACTTAGTTGTCAATTGTCAATTTGATCATTGAATGAATTGTTTATATGAAAATAAATTATCAAATAACATAATGGAAATTGTCGGAAACAAAATTGAACAAGAAGGCAACGCTTGTTGTGTGTACGATCTGAAAAAATTATAGCAATTATGTGATTTATTTATTTTCTTCGTTTCAGTCTTAAAGTTTCAACAGATGGAGAATGTTGTGAAACTAACAAGGTCAAAATCGAACCTGTGGAGAGTGTTGAACAGTTTATAGATGACTATGTAATCCATAACAGAGATCCCCTTGTGGTAAAAAGGGAAAGTTACGAAAACCTGGACAATCCGCCCAAAAAGGGAGATGAGAAAACTGTCCTTTTTTCCTTGAAAGAAGAAACACCATTTGAGACTAAAGTGAAGTGTGAAAATAATTCTGAACAAATTGTTCGTGGAAAGAATGATTTGAAGCATTATGAATGTCCATCTTGTGATTACACTAACAAGAAGAAAGACATGGTGAAAATGCATATAGATTCCGTTCATTTAAATTTGAGGCAACATAAGTGCCACTTGTGTAAGTTCGCTTCAAATTATCGACATCATCTTAAAAAACACATAAATACTGTTCATTTGAACTTGAGGCTTCACGAGTGTAAATCGTGTGATTACGCTTCAAATTATAAATCTGATCTCAAAATACACATAGAATCGATTCATTCGAATTTGAAGCAATACGATTGTTCTTCGTGTGATTTTTCAACAAATTATAAATCTGTTATCAAAAAACACATGAATGGCGTTCATTTCAATTTGAAACAACACAAGTGTCACCTGTGCGAGTTTGCTTCGAGTTATCGACATAATCTCAAAATGCATATAGATTCTGTTCATTCGAACTTGAGGCCTCATAAGTGTAAATCATGCGAATATGCTTCAAACAATAAACGTGATCTCAAAATACACATAAATTCACTTCATTCAAATTTGGAGCAATGAAATTGTTGTTTGTGTGATTTTGCATCAAATTATAAATATGTTTTAAAGAAATTTATGAAGTTGTTTCATTCAAATTCAGATGAGCTAGACTGTTGCTTATGTGAATTTACTTCCAGCTGTAAAAATTATTCAATATTGTGCTCTCCTTGAAAAAAATATATATATTTCCTAAACTAGAAGTTTTATTCGAATAGGTAGATCATTTTTTTATTTATTGATTTGTTGTACCTCTCATCTTTAAATTTGTTTTCATGAAGTAATGTAAATATAATCGAATATTTACTAGCCTGGAATGTCATCTAAGTTTTCAATTGACATATTATACGCCAAGTCCTACTATAATTAAATGTACCGAAGAGTACATACTAATAACACCTTGTTAACATAAGAAGAACTTATTTTCAAATCAAATAAACATTAAATTCATTCCCATAATTGCACAATAGGCAAAGAAAAAACAAATAATAAAAATTTACAACTATCTAGGTTTCTGTTGCTGACATACCTATATACTTACAACTTTTATAAAGAGAAGACATTTGTATACAAGGTGATCTCAAAATACACATATATTCACTTCATTCAAATTTGAAGCAATGAAATTGTTGTTTGTGTGATTTTGCATCAAATTATAAATATGTTTTAAAAAACTTATGAAGTTGTTTCATTCGAATTCAGGTAAGCTTATGTGAATTTACATCCAACTGTAAAAATTATTCAATATAGTGCTCTTGTTGAAAAAAAATATATATATTTCCTAAAATAGAAGTTTTATTTGACAATTATTCGAATAGGTAGATCATTATTTTATTTATTGATTTGATGTACCTCTCATCTATAAATTTGTTCTCATGAAGTAATGTAAATATAATCGAATATTCACTAGCCTGGAATGTCATCTAAGTTTTCAATTGACATATTATACGCCAAGTCCTACTATAATTAAATGTACCGAAGAGTACATACTAAAAAAACCTTGTTAACATAAGGAGAACTAATTTTAAAATCAAATAAACAATTAATTTATTCCCATAATTGCACAATAGGCAAAGAAAAAACAAATGTAGAAATTTTACAACTATCTAGGTTTCTATTGCTGACATACCTATATACTTACAACTTTTATAAAAAGAAGACATTTGTATACAAGGTGATCTCAAAATACACATAAATTCACTTCATTCAAATTTGAAGTGGACCGAATTAGTGTGACGTCACAAGATGGCGACTGGATCAAAACAAACTTTTGTTTACTTCCATTCCTATGTAATTCGCCATAAGAGGCAAAAGGCTTTCAGTAAATTCGAAATTAAATATAGTTATCGGTGTATTTAAGGGACGAGATTGCTATATTTGGAATCTAAAAGAGTTGTAGAAGAGATAGAAGTCAAAAATTGCTGGTTTTGATTATGTAGCATTATTTTTCGTCGTGTAAAGGTAAGTTACCTCCTGTCTTCTCCTTGTTAACCATACGAGACAAGAGTCTCTCAGTTAAATCGAAATTAAATATAGTAATCGGTTTATTTAAGGGACGAGATTGCTATATTTGGAATCTATAGGAGTTGTAGAAGAGGTAGAAGTAAAAAAATACTTGGTTTTCATTTGTATAGCCGAGTTTTGGTCATATAAAAATGTCGTACTGCTACGCTGCTGATTGCAATCATAACGCTACAAGAGATGGATGCAGTTTCTATAGATTTCCTAAAGACTAAAACTTGTTCACCAAATGGAGTGTAGCTTGTAGGTAAGCCAATGCAATATTTTCACCTTTAATTATTAGTAGCATATATTTCTGGCTCATTGCCTTGCTGATCATTCATCATCCTCCAACATGAATTATATATATCATATAATTCTTTCGACAAGTGTAAGAATGGGAGTCGAGAATAAAAAAGAAGCAAAAAAAAATACCACAACTCTCTGAGGATGATGAGAAATTTTCCAAAGAGGAAAGAACCTGAACAAGCGAAGGAGTTTGCGACTAACAGGACAGAGTGGAAAAACATTCATTTATCATGGCTTAACTTTCATTTATGGAATACATTTCATTTAAAATCCAAACACCAAACTTTATAATGGAAACAGATTATGTTTATATAGAATATATAGAATTCTTTCAGAAGATGAATTTTTAAAGTCATGCCATTCTTTTGTTTCAGGAGAGCAGACCGTGAACTTACTCAGAAGGACAGATTGTGTTCATAGATAAAAAATATGAAAATGGACCGACCATTTTTAAATATAATATTTCAAAAAAATTTGATTTCAATGGTCCTGAGAAGAAGAAAAGAAGGTATGATCAGTAAATCGAACTTTTTGTTTGTTTTGAAACAAAACTTGATATGATATGGTTTTGAAGCTCCTTTTTTCAATTTTCAGGAAGCAAGAGTTAAAAATTGATGATAGTGATCCTGGAGAAGGGCCAAGTCATTCTGCCATACCAAATCCTATTTGACAAAGGGATAACTCAAGATTGCAAAATTCTTACTCATATTTATTTTTAATCAATGATTTATGTGCTCCATTAGGTGTGAAAGTAAATCAACCACCATTTTCATATAATAGACAGTTTTCCCAAGAAGAAGTTTTACAGATTCAACAAATTACTCGGGCAAGGATTCATGTGGAGCATGCTATTGGAAGATTGAAATCTTTTAGGATTTTAGATTTCATAAGAGCATCAATGAGAGAACATTCCTCAAAAATAGTTCAGACATGTGCTGCTCTAGTGAATCTTCAATATAGTCTTTTATCTGAAAACGAACAGTCCTCCAAGAGCGAGTCCAGTGCAGAAGAATAATTTATATATATTTTATATTTATCGTCAAGCCAAAGTCACAAATGTGCTTTTTTTATGTTTCGAGAAAAACGGTGTGATTTATCTCTGACCAGTTAAATTAAAAAAATTTCTTCATATAATTGAACATTACGAAATTAAGAATCTCAAATTGACGTAAGTGAAATATTAGAACTTTTTTCTTTTCATATGTTCAATTCTTCCTTATTGTATTGAAAGTTATATAACTTTGTCTGATGAAGCAAATGAATTTTGCAAAAACATAGAATAATTCAATAGATAACCTTGGAAAACCCAACATTACAATAAAGAGTATTATGAGTTTGTATTAATCTCAACTGATTCCGAATTACATTGAAAATATAAATTTCAAATTTGTATATAGTAGTTTTGATTGGCTCAAGTAATACAATACTGTTGTACTCCTTATTTTTAATAAATAAACAATAAAATAACTTGATTGTAATTTATTTATAAGAATGATGCAGTATAATAAAAAGACAAAAGTTTTTGATCATAATTTCAACTTCAAAACACTTTATGCTGATGCCTCTTGACTTATACCCCATTGAATGCTCTTGACTTTTTCTAAGCTCTTGTTACCAAGTATTCTTTCTAATACATAGTTTGGGAAGCTTTAGAATAATTTACGATAATAATATGAAAATATTAAAGCTGTATTTTGGCGTTGAAACTAGGTTAAAAATATTTTGAAATATTTTCTGTGCACTTTAAAGATGGCTAAAATGCATATTTTTGAAAGCTTCTCTTTTTTCAAAGTAATAAAAACGAAAATCAGTGCAGGACTATGAGAGAATTTCCAAAACCTACTTTCAATTTTCAATAATAACGAAATATTTTTAAACGGGTCTGTTTGACGTCACCGTTTGCATGCCAAACTACAGCTGAATTAATATGAAAGTGAAGGAAATATATAGTTTATCTTGTGAATAAGGAGTTGATCATCAAAGTTATGATATGTACATGTTCTTTTCAATGCATGATAGGACAACACCAAAATTGCTTGCTGTGAGGTGACCATTACGCAATTGTCCCGTTGGCCAATTGTTCCATTTGCCACCTTCTCTATAACATTTCGTTCTATTTTTGCATGCTCCAAAACATTTGATATGGTTTTGTACTCCATGAAAAGTTCCTGAATTGATGTTATGGGTTTTTTCATCGGAACAGGTTCTTTTGGGAATATCCAATAGAATGGTAAAAAAGTCGAGGGCTTATTCCATTGACAGACAGAATCGGTTTTGCTGATATTTTTATTAGCATGGATAAGAAGAGCTGCCATGTGATGACAAAGATGTTGGCCTCTGGGACATTCACAAGTCGAAAGTCGAATTTTCCCATTTTGAAAAAAGTGGATCTGAAAAATAAAACTAATGTCACAAGCATTTCCATACATAAAATGTTTAAACTTACCTCAACAAAATATCTCTTATTTTTCATCGAAGCAAATACATTGCCCTCCAAAATTTTCAACGAAGCTATGTAGCCACTCTCAACAGCATTCTCGCCCTTCTTGAAAAGAGACATTTCTCCTTGGAATTTCTCAAAAATGTCTGATAGGGCCACCACAGACGTCATTTCTTAAATGAAAAAGCTTATATTCAACAAATTACAGAGTCTGATTTTCGATAGAATAACATTCCATATTCAATGTATTCTATATCATATTTTGAGATTTTTCTATCCATTTCGTTAAAGAACGCTATTTCAATATTTCTCACTATTCTTGTTGAAAATACTTGGAAATTACATACATTATTAAATGTATTCAATAGAATGGATTATAAGAACAAACGGAAGACATAAGTTGACATACCTTTACACGAATAAAAATAATTCAATATAAACTACAACTTCTGTAAATTCCAAATATCGCAATGTCGTGCCTTAAATACACCGATAACTATATTTAATTTCGATTTTACTGAGAGCCTCTTGTGTCTTATGGCTAACAAAGAGAAGACAGAAGGTAACTTACCTTCACACAAATAAAAATAATGCTATATAAATGAAAAACCAACAATTTTTTGACTTCTATCTCTTCTACAACTCCTGTAGATTGCAAATATAGCAATCTCATCCCTTAAATACACCGATAACTATATTTAATTTCGAATTTACTGAAAGCCTTTTGCCTCTTATGGCGAATTACACAGGAATAGAAGTAAACAAAAGTTTGTTTTGATCCAGTCGCCATCTTGTGACGTCACGACTAATTCGGTCCATTGTTTGTGTGATTTTGCATCAAATTATAAATATGTTTTAAAAAACTTATGAAGTTGTTTCATTCGAATTCAGGTAAGCTACTCTGTTGCTTATGTGAATTTACATCCAACTGTAAAAATTATTCAATATAGTGCTCTTGTTGAAAAAAAAATATATATTTCCTAAAATAGAAGTTTTATTTGACAATTATTTGAATAGGTAGATCATTATTTTATTTATTGATTTGTTGTACCTCTCATCTATAAATTTGTTCTCATGAAGTAATGTAAATACAATCGAATATTCACTAGCCTGGAGTGTCAACAAAGTTTTTAATTGACATATTATACGCATAGTCCTACTATTATTAAATGTACCAAAGAGTACATACTAATAAAACCTTGTTAACATAAGGAGAACTAATTTTAAAATCAAATAAACAATTAATTTATTCCCATAATTGCACAATAGGCAAAGAAAAAACAAATGTAAAAAAATTTACAACTATCTAGGTTTCTATTACTGACATACCTATATACTTACAACTTTTATAAAGAGAAGACATTTGTTTACAAGTGATCTCAAAATACACATACATTCACTTCATTCAAATTTGAAGCAATGAAATTGTTTGTGTGATTTTGCATCAAATTATAAATATGTTTTAAAAAAACTAATGGAGTTGTTTCATTCGAATTCAGGTAAACTACTCTGTTGCTTATGTGAATTTACTTTCAACTGTAAAAATCATTTAATATTGTGGTCTTGTTGGAAAAAATACATATTTCCTAAACTAGAAGTTTTATTTGACAATTATTTAAATAGGTAGATCATTTTTTTATTTATTGATTTGTTGTACCTCTCATCTGTAAATTTGTTCTCATGAAGTAATGTAAATATAATCGAATATTTACTAGCCTGGAATGTCATCTAAGTTTTCAATTGACATATTATACGCCAAGTCCTACTATAATTAAATGTACCGAAGAGTACATACTAATAACACCTTGTTAACATAAGAAGAACTTATTTTCAAATCAAATAAACAATTAATTTATTCCCATAATTGCACAATAGGCAAAGAAAAAACAAATAATAAAAATTTACAACTATCTAGGTTTCTATTGCTGACATACCTATATACTTACAACTTTTATAAGGAGAAGACATTTGTATACAAGGTGATCTCAAAATACACATAAATTCACCTCATTCAAATTTGAAGCAATGAAATTATTGTTTGTGTGATCTTGTATCAAATTATAAATATGTTTTAAAGAAACTTATGGAGTTGTTCCATTCGAATTCAGGTAAGCTACTTTGTTGCTTATGTGAATTAACTTTCAACTGTAACAAATCATTCAATATTGTGGTCTTGTTGGAAAAAATACATATTTCCTAAACTAGAAGTTTTATTTGACAATTATTCGAATAGGTAGATCTTTTTTTTATTTATTGATTTGTTGTACCTCTCATCTTTAAATTTGTTCTCATGAAGTAATGTAAATATAATTGAATATTCACTAGCCTGGAATGTCATCTAAGTTTTCAATTGACATATTATACGCCAAGTCCTACTATAATTAAATGTACCGAAAAGTACATACTAAAAAAACCTTGTTAACATAAGGAGAACTAATTTTAAAATCAAATAAACAATTAATTTATTCCCATAATTGCACAATAGGCAAAGAAAAAACAAATGTAGAAATTTTACAACTATCTAGGTTTCTATTGCTGACATACCTATATACTTACAACTTTTATAAAGGGAAGACATTTGTATACAAGGTGATCTCAAAATACACATAAATTCACTTTATTCAAATTTGAAGCAATGAAATTGTTTGTGTGATTTTGCATCAAATTATAAATATGTTTTAAAAAACTTATGAAGTTGTTTCATTCGAATTCAGGTAAGCTACTCTGTTGCTTATGTGAATTTACATCCACCTGTAAAAATTATTCAATATAGTGCTCTTGTTGAAAAAAATATATATTTCCTATAATAGAAGTTTTATTTGACAATTATTTGAATAGGTAGATCATTATTTTATTTATTGATTTGATGTACCTCTCATCTATAAATTTGTTCTCATGAAGTAATGTAAATATAATCGAATATTCACTAGCCTGGAATGTAATCTAAGTTTTCAATTGACATATTATATGCCAAGTCCTACTATAATTAAATGTACCGAAGAGTACATACTAATAAAACCTTGTTAACATAAGGAGAACTAATTTTAAAATCAAATAAACAATTAATTTATTCCCATAATTGCACAATAGGCAAAGAAAAAACAAATGTAGAAATTTTACAACTATCTAGGTTTCTATTGCTGACATACCTATATACTTACAACTTTTATAAAGAGAAGACATTTGTATACAAGGTGATCTCAAAATACACATAAATTCACTTCATTCAAATTTGAAGCAATGAAATTGTTTGTGTGATTTTGCATCAAATTATGATTATGTTTTAAAAAAACTTATAGAGTTGTTTCATTCAAATTCAGGTAAGTGCGACCGATATCGGTCGCACTGTTATTGTCCTCGCTTTTTAATCATTTCTACATGATTATAACATTGGATATTAGGGAATGGTTTTAGAGATTTCATGGAGTGATTTTGGGAGGATACGTTTGTCTTGCCTAGCTCTGAAGATGGAAAAATATATTTCCGAAACGCCGGCGAACTGACAGAGTATCATTCTCCTGCTTATTTGATCCTTACACCACCAACCGATTTTGAATTAAAGTATTAACTTTGACTGCAACATCTTCATACTTTACTTTTGCTAAAGCACATTAAGCTTCAGCAGCCAACCGGTCATTGGTTATTCTGGTTATTACCTGAAATTATAACTTTGATATAATGAGAATATGTCAGTTCATCACCTGTGTAGGGAATTCTTTTTCAGTTACTTGATCTTTTATTGATCCATTATTGGTTTTCAACAGAAAATGAATTACTTTCAATTGGAAAGAACATAATGCAAATGAAAATTATTACAATTGGCTGTGCAGGCTTATATTTGTTTATAATTCATCTTTTCTCTGTAGTAGTGGTTTCATGAGATATTACAGATTATAGAGTATAATCTCTATAATCTTTGAATATAACTAGAACTAGACCGAGTATGTTATGTCACAGTTTAGAAATATATTTATATTTCTAAACTGTGATTATGGTTATGTTTTGCTTGGAAATAACATTGAATTTGTTTATTTGCGCTGTTGCCGCCTGTATTCGACGTTCAGTTTGATTTAAAGCCAGAATATTGAAAAACGGTCTAAGAATTGTACAAAAATTTGCCAAGACGCAGAAACAATCGTATAAGTTAAATCTTATTATGTTAAATCTGATTAATTACAGATTTGTCATCAACAAACCACTGAATATTTTTTCCTGAAATCTTAGTCGAAAAGAAAAACATCTTAAATTCTAAATTCTACGCAATTTGGCAATGCTGTACTATGCTTATGCTAAAGAATGCTGTTGAATGTGTCAAAATTTGAAAAATTTTTCGTTGTAGAGAGTGTTTCGCAGTCTGAATCTTCTAATAATTATTCACAGAAGTATAAAAAATGGTGAGACACTGTTATATTTGCAAAGTAAATCCCAAAAATCTTGGAAACGAAGAAATATCGTTACATTCGTAAGTATAGGTTAACTTAATTTTTGTTTTGCTATTCAGGGTCGTACCTCGTGGACTTTTAACTCAAAAGCTTTCATTTTAAAATTTGTTATAGTCTTCCCAAAAATATCGAAACAAGGAATGTTTGGTTTTCTCTTCTTAGTTTGGATAAAGATGGGATATATCCTAAAGTTATTTATATATGCTCAAGGCATTTCAATTGTGAGGATATAATAAGGAATAATATTGGAAAACGCATATTAAAACCAAATGCTGTTCCATATCCAATTCATGATGTGTTCGGGCCTGACGAGACTGAGACACTGAGGTGGTATTTTCATTGGTATTAGAAATAAGTTTGAGAATAACCATGTTGATATTTTAGCACTTCTCCCAGTAAAAGTACTGCCAGTATGTTATCGAAATCTGATATATCAGAGAGCAGTCCCCCAAAGAAGCAACCCAGGGTAGAGTTATGTTCCGATATCGATGTGTAAGTATCAATATTCAATGTTTTGAATTTCTCGCAACTATGTATATCTATACAGGGTGTACCAAGTTCGACGGCCTATCCTAATAGGCCTACGTTTCTGGAGAACTGGACCTATTTGAAATCTAAAAATTGGGATTATATTATTGTTTGACATTATCTACCGATCTAAAATATTCTTGGAGCCTGACCATTTTCAGTTATACAGGGAGTGAAAAAAAATTTCCAACATTTTTTTTTCTGTTTTTTTGTTTTCGAATTTGATAGAGTATGCAATTCTGAATACATTCGTACTCAAATCGTTGCATTCATCGAAATGCTTTCCAAAATATCGAGAAAAAACTGAAGAAAAAAGGGAGTTAAGTGTATTCGGTATTATGTTTGTTATTCGTAACCTAGATATCGTAAGCACAAACTGTTTTCACATTTTTGAAGGCGAAGACTGTGGAAATATTGTACATTTTCAGAATTTTGAATAACCCGTTACAGGGTGTTCCAAATGTTGGTTCAAAAATTGGGATCAAAATTGGCTCATAACTTTCGTTTTTCAAATTAGAACCCTGTTTTTTAATGATTGCGTTGAATTGTGCGAAGAAAAATGATGATAATGTTCCAACATGTTGATGCTCCTAAAATTACTAATTCTTGAGTTATTTAGGATTTTCTGTTTCTATTCTATGAAATCTGTTTTACATCAACAATGATAAATGAATTCAGAAAAGAGGAAGTCACTAGTGTGTTATTTGAGTAATTTATCTTCTTTGACCAAGGTCATTGTTGATATGAAACAGATTCTATGAATTTGACGGTACGTATGACATGAAATCAGGAAATCCTGAATAACTCTTGAATTATTTATTTTAGGAGCATTAACATGTTGGAACATTATCATCATTTTTCTTCGCACAATCCAACGCAATCATAAAAAAATAGGGTTTTAATTTGAAAAACGAAAGTTATGGGTTATTCTTGATCCCAATTTTTGAACCAACATTTGGAACACCCTGTGACGGGTTTTTCAAAATTCTGAAAATGAACAATATTTCCACAGTCTTCTCCTTCAAAAATGTTGAAACAGTTTGTGCTTACGATATCTAGGTTAGGAATAACAAACATAATACCGAATACACTTATCTCCCTTTTTTCTTCAGTTTTTTCTCGATATTTTGGAAAGTATGTCGACGAATACAACGATTTGCGTACGAATGTATTCAGAATTGCATACTCTATCAAAATCGAAAACAAAAAAAAAGAGAAAAAAATTTTTGAAATTTTTTTCACTCCCTGTATAACTGAAATTGGTCAGGCTTCAAGAATATTTTAGATCGGTAGATAATGTCAAACAATAACATAATCCCAATTTTCAGATTTCAAATGGGTCCAGTTCTTCAGAAAAGCCTAATAGGCCGTCGAACTTGGTACACCCTGTATATACATATATAAAGTAATAATAGTAATGATTTTATCAAACTATGTAAAGACCTTGGTCTTCCTGCTCATATACTGTTTTATATTTTGCATTGATAAATTTATATACAATATATCATCATTATTATTAGTAGTCTGTGCTTATATCACTCATTTTCAATCACGAATAGATCAACGGGAAGTAGAAAATGAACTTAGAAGTTTTCAACTTTCACCAACAACTCTAGAAAATGTAAATACATGAACGATCACTATGAAATCGGTACAATCTCAAACCATGGCCTTTCATTTTATTATTATTATTATTTCTATAATAGATTTAGAAGGCCTTGCTCAAACACAGTAACAATAAGCAGCTGGTTGAAATTTTTGTCACTAGGTGGCTTCGAGATGGAGTTAAATCACTGTAATAGGAACTTTTTGATGAAAATGTTGGTAGAAATGACCAGTGTGTTTACTGGAAATGACATATTAGAATATTTTATTTCCTATGATATTTGTTAACCTAAATCGATTTCAAGCGAATAACCGGTTTTGCTCTTGGTTATAGCCCTTACTCAAATAACCAAATCATTCGCTTGAATGCAGTTGGTAATTACCAATGATAACCGGTTATTCGCTTGAAATCGATTCTAGTCGTTATTGTTATTTGGGTGATGGTTATTCCATCAAATAAATCGTGTTTATGAATATTTTAAAGGGATTATCAAACAACAAGATGGTAACTCTTGAAAACCTGATAAAACAAGAAGGCAACGTCAATGATAGGTTAGTTCTATATTTCCTGTTCCTCATGTCACGATCTCAAATAAATACAAAATTTTTGTCAAATTCAACACCCTGTATCTTTTTTTCGTGGTTCTCCGATTTTGTTGAAATTTTCACCAGGTATAGTATTGGGTGTTGTTATATTAACCTGAAATTTACTTTGCGAAAACACCTGTAGTTCATCCGTTATACAGGGTGAAACTAAACCTTGTTTTATACCCTTCATTTCTAAACACCCTGTGGTGAATTTGAGGCAAAAAATTTGATATCATTCAGTTTTGATTTGAAGGGTGACTCTTCTTTCTGACAAAATGTTTTTTGATTTACGTCAGTATCTGCTTTAAAAAAAAAAAACTCACATTTTCAAAGAAAGTGTTGCATTTTTTCAATTTTTATAACAATTTAAAACATTACAATAGCTTATCGAGTAGTAAACATAAACAAACATCTGAAAATTAATAGCGTGTATTTCAACCTCGCTTTCTCATCACTTCTAAAATACGACGTGGCATACTTTCAATGCATTTACAATTTCTGTTAATGCAGAACAATGCTAGGCCTCACGTTGCACGAGTTGTAACAGAATACTTTGAAGAGGCGAATATTCAACGATTCGTGTGGCCAGCCAGAAGGCTAGATTTAAATCCAATTGAACATGTATGGGATATGCTAGGTAGACATGTTCGAAATTGGCAGCCCAACACCTTGCCCGATTTACGAACAGCCCTTCTTGAAGAACGGGAAAATATTCCCCCAGAAGCAATTCGGAAATGCACTGAAAGTATGCCAAGTCATATGGAAGAAGTGATGAGAAAGCGAGTCGGAAATACACGCTATTTATTTTCAGATGTTTGCTTATGTTTACTAGTCAATAAGGTATTGTAATGTTTTAAATTGTTATGAAATTGAAAAAATGCAACATTTTCTTTGAAAATGTGTATCTTTTTTTTTCTAGCAGATACTGACTTAAATCAAAAAACATTTTTTTAAGAAAGGGTCACACTTCAAATTTTCCGCCTCAAATTTACCACAGGGTGTTTAGAAATGAAGGGTATAAAACAAGGTTTTGTTTCACCCTGTATAACGGATGAACTACAGGTATTTTCGCAAAGTAAATTTCAGGTTAATATAACAAGACCCAATACTATACCTGGTGAAAATTCCAACCAAATCGGAGAACCACGAAAAAAGATACAGGGTGTTGAATTTGACAAAAATTTTGCCTGTCCGGAATTTATTGACGGGGTATATATAACCCTGCTGAAACGAGCTATAATTTCATTTAAGTGAGCATTTTAGCTTTGTTTCTACTTTCGAGCAAATATACCTTAGAAATAATATCATTGTATGATGAACTGAAGACTGTATACTCAACTTAGTAACGAAGAGTTAAGAATCAAGAAATGAGAATTTGACACTAATTTTCCTAGGGGTGAGCCAACACAATACATTCTCAGCTTTCTACAATATCTGCAAAGCTGGAGCTACAGCTTAACTTCAATAAAATCTTCTGAATCTACCTAGACAGGTATAAGATTCATGGATTTGTCTTCAGTTTATGACGAAGACTCAAAAAATCGTTTGATTCTCGAGCTTGATACTCTGAAGTGTGAGAAAATGGTTTATTATCAGAAAATTATGTTTGCGGCTAGAAGGTTTCGTGTTATCTTTGATGATAATAAAACTTCGAACTATGGGTTCCCACAAGGTTCAGTTTTTGTCTATTTCCTTTTCAGCGTATATTGTGTGTTTTATTTGAGTAAGGTTCCGTGTTTTTTGTTCCAAAAATTGCATTATTGAACTACATTTTTTATTTCTTTGTTATTTGTTTTTTCCGGTTATCCACTTGATAGTTCCAAATCTTCACGTTTTGCAGCATTGCAGACAGAGACTTCTAGAGTATAATCCAAAGCCCTGATGTCTCGAAACATTGCAAACATAATCTGAATATTATCTGAATGAATTTCACGTCTTTTTGTATTTTTTTTTCTAGTCGAGTTTTCTCTCAAAGCTTGGATCAAGTGCCTGTTGTAGAGTCACATTAAATCGAGCAATGATTCCATTTTGTTAATCGAGTGTTTGAATAACCAATCGGTCCTCTATTCCTTGCGTATTTGAATTGATGAAAAATGTTGAATTCCAATTGACCATATTCGTTACCTATCGGTTACAGCTTCTTCAAGTGTTGGCGACATTGTGAGATTAATCATGACATTCATCGTAGTTGTCAATTGTCATTATTCCTTTTTTTCAAAATTTGAATTTTGAAATTTTTCCATTCATCTATAGAAAACGGACATTTTTCCAAATATTTCATTGATCTTGTTAGGTTTCTCCCTAAATTTACTACAATTATTTAAAACAGATATCAATCATTTTTATTCATAGAACAATTACATACAATTTTTAATAAAATGGATACTAGAAGGCTGTAAATATATCTTGTGTATATTCAACATGTCCAAGAGTACAATATTAGGTTAACGATTTTTCTATTTTAGCAACCACAATGTTGGAGGTGGCTGGAGCACTGTCAAAGTCGTAGCTCTACCGAAGATTCCAAATCAAAATTTCATAGGTTTGGTTGAGTTTTATAGGTTCCCTAAAAATAAAATACTTGCTAAGAAATAGTAACATTCTCTAGGAATGGAGCAAGATGCTCATTCATTAATTTCCAGAGGAAGAGAATATGTGCTTTACATTTCAAAAGGAAATGAAGAGAACTAAAGTTCCTACATTATTCCTGAGAAAACCTATGATTTCTAGTAAGGTCTAAATTTTCATTTACATCTAGCCACTCATTAACATTATGTTTATTAGCAGATCAAAGCGAAAGCATTTCGAAGATGATAATATAAAAGTGGTTGCGATGGAATATGAAACACAGGATGTAGATTAAAAAAAAAAAAAACTGCAGACAAAATTTTTTTTTTCATCAAAGAATTTCAGCAATTTTTTTTGTATACTGTTATTTATTATAGTTCAATTGTTATTTTGTTTTTCATCTTTATTAAAAAATTTCTTGGATTTCCAACAAATTAAATAATGTTGTGAACAAATTAGGTTATATTAGTACCACATGAAAAATATCTATTGGTCACAAACCTCTTATTGATGCCTATATTAGTACTACAAATATTTCTGAAATCATTTCTATATGACCAAACTTGAATTCATAAAATTATTTGCCTGTTTATAGAGGACATTGCGAATTTGGGAATGAAAACAATTATTGAAATGGAACACTATATAATTACTTATAAACAATTATTGAAATTGAAAACTTCTATATTGCTTATATACCTCTATCAGAAGGGGTGCTTTAAAGAAATTGGGCATCAAACTTTCCATGGTACTGATGGGAATCATAGATTTCAGTATATTGAAAATTTTCACTTAACCAATCTTCCTCTCAACATGAATTCTCAGACCTTTAAAAGTAAAAATTGTTACTAGACTGCATAAGGAAGGATTGTTTGCTCCAAGGATTTGTATGAATATAATAAAAGTTGAATTCCAGGAGCAAAAATTAAATTGTAAGTACTGTTTTTCAAGTTGGGCGTGAACTCACTAGTAATTTCTTTGGTGACTTGTTCCTCCAATTCATCTAGTTGATTATTCTTAATAAAAAATGATCAATGGATCCTATAAAATGAAAATTATGATATTCATGGGTATATTGGCGTTCAGATGATTTTTTTTAAAGATTCACATCGGCCATCACAAACACATTTATATTATCATCTTCGAAATGTCTTTCTGTTTGACCTACTAATAAACATAATGTTAATGAGTGGACAGATGTAAATGAAAATTTAGTGCTTACTAGAAATCATAGGTTTCTTCAGGAATAATGTAGGAACTTTAGTTCTCTTCATTTCATTTTGGAATGTGAAATGAAACCGTATATTCTCTTCCTCTGGAAATTTGCTCCATTCCTAGAGAATGTTACCATTTCTTAGCAAGTATTTTATTCTTAGGGAACCTATGAAACTCAAACAAATGAAATATTTTGAAAAATGTCCGTTTACTATAGATGATTGGAAACATTTCAAAATTCAAATTTTGAAAAAAGTAAATAAATAAAGACAAGTGACAACTACGATGAATGTCATTATGATTAATCACACATTATCGCCAACCCAAGAGCACTTTAAATAGCTGCAACCGATAGCTAACAAATATGGTCAATATGTTTAATGTGAAGACAGAATTTAAGAGAATCTGTTTCAGGGCTCAAGTTTCTGATGATGAAGAAAGTTGTGAAATCCACATGGTCAAAGAAGAAGAAATTGATATCGATGAACAATTTATCGATGGGAATCAAGTTTACGACAGAGCCGATTTCATACTTAAAGTTGAAGATGACCGCAGTTGCCTCGATGAAAATTGATCTTCCACTTTCGAGCAAGATAATCTAATAACAAAACGAAAGAATTCAAGGCAACATAGGTGCGATGTTTGTCGTTTTGCCTGCAAGAACAAATACAAACTCAAACAACAAGATGGAAACTGATGGTTCTATGTTCCTAAGGAATCCTACCATTTATGGCTGCCTCTTGTTTCCGGTTTGAATGACATTTCGCGATTCCACCAGAATTTTTGGTAGACTGACTAGACTTTGGTAGGATGACAATTTAAAAATCACCCGTCAACTTGAGGTACTAACTACCAAATTTCAATTAAAACAATCATCAATCCAAATATCCAGGTGAGTTTTTTTCTTTGTTTATGAAATTTAAAGTATTTTATAATTATCATTTTCGTATATCAAAATAATAATTTAAATTTCTGACAGGTGAATTCATCCATCACTAATAAAACTCAACAAACTCAAAGGACTATCGGGTAGCAGTTTTTACAGTCCAAGAAATATCCATAATGTAGAATATTCCAGTTGTTGAAAATTGAGCATTGCACCCCTCAGACCTCATCCTCAGCTACGCCTATGGTTACTCCTGCAAGTGCAGCTCTATGATCAGCTCGCGTCAAATTTGCCTACCTCTATGCACTAACCTGCTGACAGATTAACTCATGCTCATTCATTGGATCAATTAATTTTACCTCTTTCTGTATCCAGCTTCGCCTGTGAAAAGACCTCCCCTTGTGCTACTCTAGTAAAATTAGAATTTTCTAAAAGTCACCTCACTAAATAATTGATCATCTCGTTCATTTTTTGGAGTAACCAATTTTCAATAGGTGAGCACTTCTCAAAATCCTTCATTATTGCATATTCCATGTTATTTTCCTGCTTTCTATGAAGTTTGAAAATATATCCACGTTGCAGATCATGAAAATCTATAAAAATATTGGTAATCCTCTCTCTCTTTATTCTCATAAAATCTATATTGCATTAAACTAATGTATTTGACTCCTCTAAGATATATATTTTGATATATTTTTGCGGTTCTCATAGATTTTTCAGATATCTCTAGACTCCTCACATGGAAGTAATTGGTTGCTCCAAAAATGAACATTATTTGTGGTAATAAAACCTGATTTATTATATTCTTATGTGCACCTCATTATCCTTATGTATTCATCTCATTTCTCAACTATTCACTTCTCATAACACTTGCTAATTATTGTTCTTTAGTTTCGGATGAATGAAAATCCTCAAACGCAAAGGTGAAGCATGGAATCAGTCTTCTCTCTCAATAAAACCAAGTGAACTTCTCTGAAGTATTTGAACGATCAAGTAGCTCAAACATTGAACCTGATTCACAGTCTCAATACCTGCTTCAACTCGAGCGGTTTCCTCAAATATTGAGAAAACCATTGAACTGGTATGATCTCCTCATTATACATAAGAAATCTCAATTCTATTCATCTGAAACACTTAGCAAGTAAGACCTCAAGCCGTCTACTTCCGATGAATCAATGGGTTAGTGATTCAATTCATACAACTTAAACTCATATTAAAATCCTCATAATTGTCAATTGTAGCCTCTATTTTTCTGATGAACACTAACCCTGCTTACTAAAAGTAGTTTGTCACTGTAAATGTCGTCTCAATTGATTCATTAGCATTCTCTTCATAGACCAACGTTATAGATAATAAATATTGATTTCTAAATCATGATATTCTCACATTTGTAATAATCTCAATGAAGAACAGACTTAGACTACTAAGCTTTCAGAACACGTATCTCCTCTAAGGCCTGATCTCACTTTTATTACAACTCAGCATACTCTAATGATTCATTATTCAACCTTCTGTTTTTCTGATGGAATGAAGAGGCTCTTGCAATCAATTTCAATTGCTTCTATCTCTGTAAACGCTGTGTTTAATTTTGAATTAATGGAACTATCTCAAAGTCTAAGTCTGACTTCATCTGACCTCTCATTTTGAACATCTCTAGATTACCTCTGTTTTCAGTTGAATAATTCACTCTGAGTTTTAAAGATGACTTCAATATTTGTATTTTTTACTGTATTAACTTCATGCGGGTGACTTATTCATTTTATGATTGTGAATGATGTCAATGAATGTTTTTTACAATACCATCTCTAACTCAATTATCTGGATACAGTCCTAAACAGTATTTTACAAAATCAGAACAACCCCGATTTTGAACAATTTCCAATTTTTAACGCGGCAGCTTGGGAGCAAGCTAGTATCAGCCAATGTACTGGAACTATTAATGTTATCATTTATGCTGTCATAATTTTTTAATATTGTAACTCAAGAGTGCCTACCTATCTTAATCATGAAGATGTCGCTAGATCTTGCAAATCAATGTTACTGACGATGATGCTTGTTGTTGTAGAAATAAACCTTTTTTTTCATGTCAACAACAAGTTTTAATACTATTTTTCAATGAAGACACCCAACAAGGATAAGAGAGCCTAACGGAAAGATGTCTGGCTGATGCTGACTGAATACTGTGATTTACAACCCAACAAACACAATTCAAATTCTTTCTGATTATATATTTTGAAATGAGATGAATCTGTCGTTTCAAGAAATATTTCATAATTTGTTGGGAATTCATGTACAATAAATGAATTGTTGAAGTTCATAAATTGTTCTTACTTTCCCTTTCTCCAATGTTTTAAATTTCGATGTTATTTGTGGCAATCAATCATAAACTCTGATTACACAATCAGGATTTATGATAGATGCCCTAAATTCACATCGGAAATGAATATGAAAACACGTAGAGTGGGGTCCGCTAGTAGTAAAAAGTAAATTCAAAATTCCCTCTTAGATATTATTTGAAATTCCCGCCGTTTGATCACAATTCCTACCATAATCGATTTCAAGCGAATAACCGGTTATCATTGGTAATTACCAACTGCATTCAAGCGCTTTTGGTCATTCGGACAGGTCAATCATTTTAGTGAAGGTTCTTGGCGAATCAAACTACCGTTGAGGGCGCTGTAAGTATTTTCAGCGCCTATTTTCTAGGTTCGAAATTTAGCCACCAGCCTGAGTGGCGCTAGGGGTTTTTTTGTAAATTTTTGAATGACAACGGGATATTTATATCATTTTGTGAAATAAATGAATAGATTTTCATTTTTAGAGTGATTTAAAGGCTTTTCAAGATGGTAGTGTGTGTGAATGCATTTCTGCATTCACACACATTAAGTGTGGCGAATTCAGAAGAACAACTCGTTTTCACCACGAATGATATAGATACATTTGAAAAGCCAAATAGATTCAGTTCATTTGAACATGAAACGACACAAGTGTCATTTGTGTGATTTTGCTGCTAATCTGAAGACACATATAGACGTTGTACATTTAAATTTAAAACATGAGTGTCATTTGTGTGAACATGCTTCAAATTGAAAGCATAGTCTCAAAGCACACATCGATTCAATTCATTTAAATTTGAAGGGACACTTATGTGGTTTTGCTACTAATATGAGAAGAAAAGTTTGAAAAACCACATAGATGCAGTTCATTTGAACTTGAAACTACACAAGCGTCACTTACGTGAATTTGCTACTAATCGGAAGATACGCCTGAAATCCCACATAGTTGCAGTTCATTTAAACTTGAAACGACACAAGTGTCACCTTTGTGATTTTGCTACTAATCAGAAAAATTATCTGAAATACCACATAAATTCAGTTCATTTAAACATTAAACGACACAAATGCCATTTGTGTGAGTATGCTGCTAATAAGAAGATAGATTTGAAAAATCACATAGATACAGTTCATTTAAACCAGGGCTTGGAATTTCAGAGATGAAATTTTTCGAATATTCGTTTGACCTCCTATTCGAATATCCGAATGTTCAAAGTACCTATCAACTTTGATTGCAACATCTTCATACTCATCTTTTGTCAAAGCATATGTTGTTCTGGTTATTTCCTGAAACGCGGCCTACGATATTTAACAGGCCAGAATGTTGCCTTAAAACGCGACGTTGCCGGAATGGGCTCGAAGTGTTACACGCCACGCCAGTTGCAGGTTTCAGTTCTGTGAGGAAGGTGTGAGAGTAAAAGCTTATCCAAAATTCGACAGGGAAGCGTGTAAAGAGGTTTGTGTTTTTTCGCTGTGTGCGTGTGATTGGTTTTTTAATCAACAAAGAAAGTGAAGATAAGTGTTGCAGTTGCAAGATCAGTGTGTATCGGTTCATCATTGAATTTTTCGACTTAAAGTGTTCATATCTGGAAGGAATAATCAACAGGGAGGTTTTTCATTTTAATATTTATTAAAATTTCATTTGGAAATCTTAGATTTGAGTACTCTGCCCCGATTGCAAAAGCAACTATAAGTCCACTAATGAGAAAAGAAGGTGTTAGTATTTAGAAGTTAGAAAATGGCTTAACGCAATTCATAGAGAAAGTAGTTTTAAAATCAACGAAGACAATTTAGTTTGTATAAAACATTTTGGAGATTCCCATATTTTGAAAAATAACTCTTATCCAACCGCCTAAGGTTCAGTCGTTCAGTTATAAATATACCGCGAAAAATTCCTAAATTAACTACTGATGATGCATTTCCTTCAATTTTTCCAAATCAACTGAGTTACATGACGTCTTCAATTACTCCAAAAAGAACTGATCCTGAGGTATGGAGACAAAAATTAGTTGTCCATTATGATTATGCTTACATCGATTGCGACAAACAAGATCAGATCGATTCATTTTCAGACTTTGGTGGTCATTTCAAAGACAAGGCAATTTCTCACTTCTTTTCCAACGTTGTAGAAAAGGACACTGCTCAATTCTACAATATAAATTTCAGAGAGACGTTTTGAAATGTTTATTTACTTGAGATATTTATCACGACAAATTTAATGTTCACTATGTCAGCAGGTTTCTGAAATTATCTTGAACAAATTTCCCAAAATTTTGAGTAATATCTTCCTTAATAATTATTCTATAATGGTTAGTGATAGAATCCTAAGAACTGCTCCTTCCGACAGGAAATTACTAACTTTTAGTCGTCAGTTATCAGAATTGTTTTCATTTATTCAGACTTTATTTTATGTTCAAATAAAATATGTTCAGAATTGAATCATTTTCGATAGCGAAATAATATTTTTTTTCCTCTTCTGATATTCATCCACCTATTTTATTCGCTTCAGAAAGTAAAATAATTTTCATTCTGATTGTAATCTTGTGGAACTCAATAACACAGCTACCTCCTCGTGGTGAGTTCTGGATAATTTGCGATAAAATATTAAGAAATAAACGAAATGCTGTTTTGTTTTCCTCCCTACAGTTCTTTATTCAATTGTGAATTGAAATAAATTCGAAATTATATCGAAAACAGTGCGAATTGCACCAGAAAAACGTATACTGTCTATATCTACGCGTACCACTAGACACGCTACTCGTAACATCGGCAACGTCTAACCTTCCGGCCTGTTAGATTTAGTAGGCCGTGCCTGAAATGATTACTTTGATACAATGAATATCAGAATATGTCAGTTCTTTAGTTGTGTAGGGAATTCTTCTTCAGTTTCTTGATCTTTCATTGATCCATTATTGGTTTCCGACAGAAAATGTATTACTTTTAATCGAAACGAACATAATGCAAATAAAAATTATTACAATTGGCTGTGCAGGCTCATATTTGATTATAGCCTGTCCTTTCTGTGTGGTAGTGGTTTCATGAGATCCCTTAGGAAGTTTTTTTTTTGTAGGAACTGCATTTCTTTTCAGCCTCTAACATGGTCCTTGTTAGCACGACTTTTACATCGATGAATACAACAATAAACTCAGCACCAACAACTGTAGAGAATAATGTAAATAATACATGAACAATCACTATGAAATCAGTACAATCTCTAACCAGCTGGTTGAATATTTTGCCCCTAGGTGGCTTCAAAATGAAGTTGAATCACGGCACTAAAAAATGTTCGAGGTCATATAATCTTCGTTTGTAGATCTGTGGTTAGTGGATAGTTTCATAGATAAACATTGAGTGATGTCAATATGGTAGGTTGCGTTCATGAACTTACTCAGAGTATGCTCTCCTAACTCTGAAGAGTCTGAAGTGTTCACAAACTTACTTTGTCTGGGCCGGTTTTACAATCGAAAGTTAACCTTTATGGTTAGGTTACCGGCACTCGATGGTTAACTCGTACCTGGCGTTTTACAATAATTTTACCGATGGAGGTTTCGTAACTATGAGTTGAGTTTAAATTTTATTAAGTTGGTAGAAAAAATTGGTTCTTTTGATCTAAATAGTAGGTCGGACGCATTAACGAATTTATAAGACGTCATATTCATCAAAAGATCTGAGGCCGCCAATTTCGAAAAAATTACGGACAAAGCAAAGTAGGCCTCTAAATTAAAAATTTCATTTTTATTTCACATAATTTATTTTGTAAGTCTGAAGGACTTAGCTCAATTGCCTTAAATGCAGCTATTTATTTATTTTATTTTCAAGAGGAGTATCTAGAATGAATATCTTACGTCGAAAATTTGCATTGATGGATAAAAAATGTGCCTTGCAGAATATTAAAATCGATGATTGATTTTTACAAGAATATATTTAAAGTTTTTTATTTCAGTTTAATAAATGTTTCCACAGTTTTGTCTATGCATACATGAGTTCAATTATTTCTGTTATTCAATCTTTTGAAATACATGTTTATGAAGGTATCTCTAGTAGAAGTACTTGTATTATGCCTTTGATCGGGAATTTCTGAAAGATCAACATTTGTAGTGAATTCTACAGCAGCTTCTTCTTCATCGTTGACTGGAGGGATCAATTCTTTTTGGTCACGTGCTATGTTATGAAGAATGGCTGTTGCCACAAACACAGCTTGAGCTGTATCTAAATTGACACTCATTCCCATGGCAAGGGCTGGAAAGCGACGTTTCCACACACCATACTGTCTCTCAACGACATTTCTTGTATGAATGTGTGATTCGTTAAATAAGCTTTCAGAAGGTGTCCTTGGATTTGCTAAAGGTGTAATAAAATAAGGCTTAATTCCATAGCCACTATCTCCTACATTCTTATGAAAAAGAGAGCTAAAATAATACAATAAATGTTGAAACAAAAAGAACCTAAGCTGAGGTAAAAAAAGAACGGGGTATCATAACATTCTTCGTATGATACTAAAGAATCAAAACTGACAATACTTAAGAGTATTGATAGCTCTAGTTACACGTCTCACAACCAAACTTGCAGTTGCTTTGCTGACACCAGCAAAATCTCCATTACATCTCAAGAATAATCCAGAAGCATAATAGTTTGTTAGTAGAAGCTGCTGACTTGCAGATAGACAATAATTTCTGAAAATAAAATCTTTTTTATAAAAATGTACTTACAAAAGTATTGCATTTTAACTACCTTCTAGTTGGATGAGCTATCAAATGTTCTATTTGGCTGAGAATATCCAAAACGCATCTTTTCGATAATCTGAATCGTTTGAAAAAATCATCATCGTCGTAAATATCGAAATAATTTGGTCTATGACGGATCACCTTAGGTCTACGACATTGTTTAATAAGTCAGTGGTCTAGATAATCCTCTTCATCACTGCTATGAGCGTTTATATCATAACCCATTAAATCCATATTAACAGAAAATCTGAAGTGTAATTATCAACCAAAATAAATTTCGAATCAAAGAAAAACGAAACAGCATTCGTTTTTAGGTTATATACATATACATTTTTGAATAATTCTATGGTTCTTGAATTAACTTCAGGTTTACCCACACTTTCGGTGTAGGTTAAGTTAACTGATAGTTAACCACGTTTCGTGCGATTGTAAAACGCCTAACCTGCAAAATTTCCTTAACCTAAAGTTAACCTTCGATTGTAAAACCGGGCCTTAGTCTGTCTGTTTTATATAGAAGTAGGAACTTTTTGATGAAAATGTTGGTAGAAATGAACTTATATTAGTTCTATGATATTAGTTAACCCACAGAATATCTCTCCCTAAGGTGAGCATAGATATTCTGTGGTTAACCTAGTTGTTATTTGGTTAATATTTTGATGTTCTGTGGTGTAAATCTGATGTGATGGGTTGAATTATGTTCATGAATATTGTAAAAGGATTATCAAACAACAAAATGGAAACTTTTGAAAACACAATTCTACAAGAAGGCAACGTCAATGATCGGTTAGTACAATTATAACCCTGTTGAAATGAGCAATTATTTCATTAAAATGAACATTTTATCTTCGTTTCTACTTTCGAGCAAGTGAGTTAGGTTCCGTGTTTTTTGTTCCAAAAATTGCATTATTGTTTTTCTATCTTCAATTGAGCCAAAAGTCCGTCATTTGAATTAAATTTTTTATTTCTACCCTTTCACGTTTAGCAGCATTTCAGATAGAGACTTCTAGAGTATGATTCAAAGCTCCGATGTCTACAAACATTGCAAGCATAATCTTAAAATTATATTAATGAATTTCATGTCTTTTTGTATTTTTTTTCTACTCGAGTTTTCTGTCAAAGCTTGGATCAAGTGCCTGTTGCAGAGTCACATTAAATCGAGCAATGATTCCATTTTATTAATCAAGTGTTTGAATAACCAATCGGTTCTCTATTCCTTGCGTATTTAAATTTATTGGAATTGATGAAAAATGTTGAAGACGGAATTTAAGAGAATCTGTTTCAGGGCCCAAGTTTCCGAGGATGAAGAAAGTTGTGAAACTCACATGATCAAAGAAGAAGATGTCGATATTGCTGAACAATTTATCGATGGGAATCGACTTTACGACAGAGCTGATTTCATACTGAAAGTTGAAGATAACCGCAGTGGCCTCAATGAAATCGATGACAAAAATGGTTCTTTCTCTATCCCAGATGAAGATCCTATAACAAATGAAGTAAATTCACAGCAACATAGGTGCAATGTTTGCCAGTCTATCTTCAAGACTAAAAATAATCTTAAACAACATGCTAACTTTGTTCATTCGAATTTGAAGCAACACAAGTGCCATTCATGCGAATTTGCTTCAAAGTATAAACAACATCTCAAATCGCACATAGATTCAGTTCATTTAAATTTGAGGCAGCATAAGTGCCATTTGTGTGGTGTGGCTTTTAATCAAAAAACTAGTCTGAAAATACACATAAACACAGTTCATTTGAATTTAAAACAACATTTGTGCGATATTTGTCAGCTTTCTTATAAGAGCAAATCTAATCTAGAAAAACATATTAACTCTGTTCATTTGAATTTGAAGCAATACAAGTGCGACTTGTGTGACTTTGCTTCAGTTCAAAAAAGGAGTCTCGAAACGCACAAAGATTCAGTTCATTTGAACTTTAAGCAACATCAGTGTCACCTGTGTGACTTTACGTCGAATTGGAAACAAAATCTCAAACAGCACATAGATTCTGTTCATTTAAAACTGAAGCAACATAAGTGCCACTTATGCGATTTTGCTACAAATCAGAAGGCTTTTATAAAGAAACACATAGATTCTGTTCATTTAAATTTGAGAAAATACAAGTGTCACTTGTGCGAATTTGCTTCGAATCAGAAAACGGGTCTTAAGTCACATATTGATTCAGTTCATTTAAACTTGAGAGAACATAAGTGTTCCTTATGTGATTTTGCTTCGAATCATAATGTTGTCCTCAAGGCACATATAAATTCAGTACATTTAAATTCGAAACAACATGAGTGCCACTTGTGCGAATTTGCTTCAAATCATAAATCTAATTTGAAGAAACATGTTGATTCGGTGCACTTAAAATTGAAACATAAATGCCATTCGTGTGAGTTTACTTGTTCCCGAAAATCATATTTGAAAGTACATGTGGATTCTGTTCATTTAAATTTGAAGCAACATAAGTGAAATGTATATGTAACTAGCTTCAGACTGTAAATTTCGCCTCGAAAAACATTCATTACTGAGAATATATTCCAACTGTGAAACTAATTTTGAGAATAATATACGTCTCATTTTATTTGAAATTATATATTGTATTAGATAGAATGAAAAATTATTTCATTTGAAAATATGTCAAAATAAAGTGAAATAAATACAGAACAATGTACATTTACAACATACCAACCTCTAATTTCATATTATATATAAAATCAAAATACTCTGACAATGAGTATGGTTCTAAATCTTTTATCTTTCCTCTGGAGGATTATACAGGGTGTTTCACTAGTCGTTGGCCATAGCCTAATGGTGAATGCATGACATCTAGGCCTTTCAGAAAAAGAGATACGGGGTGTTTCATGAACATTGGCCTAAACTTGCGATAGATATAACTATAGGTCTTTGACGTTCCTTTTGATTCCTTATTAGGCAACATATTTTTTTAATTGATTGAGTATCAGAAGCTGGGAAAGAAAACCAGAAATATGCAGAATTCTACCTCAATATATTTCAATCGAAAACTTCAAGATGTCTTTTTCATTTTTCAAAAAAGTGGACTAGTTCAAGTAATCATCCATTTGTTTTCTGAGTACTCAAATCTTGGGTCTTTGGGTTAATGGAGTTTCGAGATAACAAAAATAGTCCATTTTTTTAAATCAGTCTAATTTATACAGGGTTATTCACGAATATGGCTCTATAGAATATTTTTAGGAAAGACACAAGATTCAGGATTGAAATTCTATAAGTGAGCTTCAAGTAAGAAGACGACTTCTGGTATATTTTTTGAAGGTTCTAGGACTTCCGGTTTTTCCAAAAGTGACATCAACTTTCGTTTTTCAAATGGGAAGACCCATTTTTTATTGCATGAGTAGATTCTCCATTGAATTCTGAGTATTTTTGATTCTAAAAGTTTGAAAAAAAATTTCAAAATTCAACTCTGTTGAAATACAGACAACTTCGAGGTTTTTTCATTACAAATTCACATTTTTGAGAATCTCCGAGAAGAAAGGCTGATGCTTCTTTTCCGATAGCGAGATTTTCAGAATATCAAAAAATCGTTTTCATCAAATTGGAACCCCATTTATTCGAAGCATTTTCCAAATCTTCGTCAAAAAATTATCGGAATATACGTCTAAGACTTTTATCCTAAAATGAATATTTTTCGAATTATTCAGGAAAAACGATTTTGTCTTCTATTTTCAATCTCATCCCGAATGTGTTTTTTTACTGGAAAATAATTAGGGATCGAGTGAAATCTCTGTTATCGAGAAAATATTTTCTATAGTTCA
The DNA here is from genome assembly GCA_038502775.1 of Hippodamia convergens. NCBI lineage: Eukaryota > Metazoa > Arthropoda > Insecta > Coleoptera > Coccinellidae > Hippodamia > Hippodamia convergens. Next base: position 29,275,763 of record CM076614.1, read on the forward strand.
GACGAGTTAAGTTCTTGAATTATCATCTGTAATCCGAGAGCAACAATTGGTTTAGAGTTCTCAATGTGAGTATTAGTGAAGTTAACGTAGAAAATTCTCAGGAATGCAGAAAAAAATAATTTGTTTAGTTTTTCTTTATTTTTTTTACGCATAGGATAATTTCCGCAAATTCTTAATTCTGGAGAATTTCATTTTTGTCATGGTAGGGAAATTTGAATTTTCAGTAATGAAATTGGTACATGTTCTGTTGATTATTCTTTCAAAAGCATTAAAAATTATTACGTTCTGCATTCCTGAGAATTTTTTACGTTGACTTCACTAATACCCACATTTAGAACTTTTTAAACCAATTGTTGCTCTCGGATTACAGATGATAATTCAAGAACTTAACTCATCTGAACTATAGAAAATATTTTCTCGATAACAGAGATTTCCAAAAATTTCACTGGACTAGAAGTTGAGAAAAGCTAACACATTCAATAAGGTTTCTTAAATGTTCTAACATTTACTGCATTTTCCGTAGATTTGTCAAAAAACGGTATATCTCGAAGAAACACAGTTTCGAAAAATTTCTTCGAACATTGTGAAATTGATTCTAGTGCATCTAATACTTTAAGAATTCGGATCAATAATCTTTTAAAAAAAGTGCTGACATGAACATACATAATTTATTGGAGTTTCATGTAGAAAATCCGAATTTAATGGGATCAATATCGTTTTAACGTGAAACTGTGGACTGGAATTTTAAACAGAAGAGTCATAGCACCTTTTGAGTTGCTATGACTCAAACGCTGAAATTTATCTAAATTTTTCACAAAATCATTCGTCAGAATCACTGAAAGATGTGCCACTTAGTAGTTTCAGAAAAAAATTGTTCCAGCAAGATGGCTGCCCAGCTCACAGCCTTTTCAGTTAGAGAATATCTAAATGAAGAATATCCGAGTAGATGGATAGGGCGATCTGGTACAATCTCTTGACCAGCCTGTTCACCTGATTTGAAACCCTTGATTTTTTTCACTGCGAATCTGTGACAGAAAATGTTCAATAAAAATATAGCACGTTCTCCAGTAAATTTTACCAATGATTTAGTTGAAAATCGAATGAATTATGTGAGTTCATATATCACCACCTTTTTTTAAATGTTGATTCATCCGGAGTCTAAAAGTATTGGATGCGTTAGAATGATTTTACGAAGTTCGAAAAATTGTTCGAAACTGTGTTTCTTTTTTTTTGAAGGATCCAAGGAATAATGTTGTGAGTGTTGTAACGTTTTAGAAACCTTATTAAATGTGCTAACATTTGAAGCAACTTGCCAAACTTATGTTGTACAATTTTTTTGAGTACAATCAGTTGAAGTTGGTCGAAATATTTATTCTGAATATTTGGTCCGGCAAAAAGTGACATTATTTTTCAAGCTAAAACAATTGGCTTAGAATTGAAGATTACAGGTTACAGAAGCACTATTCGAGATATCATAGGAAAAATAAAATTTGAAAAAAGTAAAAAATTTCAACAAGACTTCGAGAATCATCACAGGTTGTTAATTTTTCTCGAATGATAGAAAATGCAATATAATTTGTAAAATACTCGACATCGATTTTTTTGAATATTTTTATGTTGACCACTATGACTCAGTCTGTTATCAGATTTCGGCGACTTCTGGGACACCCTGAATATGTATGGTTCTTGTTTTTAGAGCAAAACACAACTCTATGCGACACCGCTGGCGTTAGCTGGAACTAAGCCCAAAACGAATATTCGTTTCGACAGTTAGTACGTGAAAGCCGTGTTTATTTGTTTATTCTTACGGTTTTATTGCGATAAAACGATATGCCTGAGGAAAAAACTGGAGCCCATCAGAATGTTTACGTTACCAACAAACTAGAAATCGTAGAGGAAATTAATAGACGTAAATCCTGGGAGCATGTTTTGATAATGGAAAAACCTGTATTTTAACAAATTAGAGTATGCTCCCACCATTTCCGTCCAGAAGATTATAGAATGAAAACAGGCAAGAGTGGAAACTGATGTCAATTGAAAACAATGCTTCATATGTTTTGAATTATTTCAGAAAATCTCACTATGAAAACATATCTGCTACTGGAAAAGAAAGCTGTACCTTCATAAAACCTAACAAAAAAAGCAGTTCAAGTCAAGACATTTTAACTTTTTGTTCAGATCGTTCTTGTACAATAATTTTCATTCTTATCAAAATAAATTACTTTGAGTCTACTTGTTATTTTTGAATATATAGAATTCTCAACAATTCAAGGAGCCTAGTTAAAAGTGAAAAAACTAGGGGCAATCTGAGTGTGATTCTCTTGATTGTTGCAAAAATGAACTTATGTTCAGCAACGATCAAATCTGTATGTGGAATTTCAACAAAATTCCGAGGATTGGCACTTTTAAACAATATATTTATACATATATGTATCAATTTAATATTAAAAATAGCTTGATAGCAGTTCATTTAGCAACGGAAAAGGTGCAATCAATTAATAGATAAGTTGAATAATTTTATTTTTCTATAACTGCAGCCTAAGACACAATTGAGATGCAATAAATGAATAATACATTAAAATCTAGCGTAATGAATTCTTCAACGTAATTAATCGAGGATCACATCATGTTCTGCATACATACAGTTCTCTGGAGAATGTGCATTTTCATTCAAAATTTATCCCCCATTTTCTTTTCATAGATTTTTTCCTTTCCCAAACAGAAAAAAAATTAGAAGCTTCTATTGAATGAACATATTGTTCATGCTGATGTTCAATTACATTACAATCAGGCATGTTTTCATATTCTGTTAGGTCACAAACTAATTTCAAACTTCTCTTAGTTTTCATCAAATATGGATAATCCTAATGTTTTCTGTTTTGTACATTTCATTTTTATGGAACACGAAAAGAAAAACAGCAGAGACAAAACTAAACAATGAATTTTACCTTCACAATCAGTAGAATTGTCAAGATATTTTGTAGTAAGTACAACTTTGTACAATATAGTAGCAGGGCTGAAATATGCTTGCAAATTCCAGACAATCTTGCTTGGTATGTGTATATAATCTTGTCAACCTCCACACCATCATTTTTATAAGACATCATTTCCTTGTAGAATTCCAATGTTTTGAAATAATTTTTTTCCCACATAGAATCAAATGATTGTATTGCAACACTTGCTCACCCTCTATACAGCACCTATGAGCATGTATATATTGAAAAATTTCCTATAATTTGAGAAACCTTTGGTGAACATTCTACCAGATGATCTGAGAAGAATTCAAAATTGAATAGTGCTCACCTCAATATTTTTCATAAAATATAACAAAACACACAATATTACCTATACTTACACATAGAATATAACTCACAGGATCTACAATTAAGGAAACAACTTTGATTATTGATAGCTAATAAACGTTAAAACTTGAAAATCCCACGAAACAATACTTGTTTCGGTAAACAGCTGATCGGCGAATGCAGCGCCGTTACCACGTAACCAGCCAGGTTACCACGTAACCGTAGTTACATGTAGTTACAGGGTTACCACGTTTTCGCGAAGCTAACTATGTAACTATGACGTTTTCATGACGTCACGCATATCACAGCACGTAACTCTCATCTCGAGCAGGGTAACTCGTGTAGTATGTATTTCCATCTCTTTCTAATGAGCGAAATTGTAATGGAAATGATTTGGGACCATAGATTCACGAATGCAATATTGGGATAACGGCCTGTTAGATTTTTCAAAATAAAAGATGTTAAATAAAAAAATTTCGATTTTCGTCTATCTGTTGATAGATTCCAAGAAAAAATTCCCTACCAACAGAAAAAAAGGGACATTTTCAATTTTTTCGACATCGTTGGATCTATACCTACTTAAATACTAATCTAATGCAAGTTATATATGAAAAAGATGGGTGAAAAATAAGATTCCAGTACGAAACAACTGATAACAGAAGTAAAAAAAATTTTAAACAAAGGAGATCGTCGATTGACACATCCCAACAAATGACAGAAGTAACTATGACGTCATAGGTTACTAGTAACTAGTTGATAGTTTGAAAATTCGGAAAATATGTGACAATACAATAACTGACAAAAACTTAAACAGCATAACAGGGATGAATTCTTTTCATATGCTAGACACAAGCAAGAAATTCTGCAGAAGTGAATGTGTCAACTTCGATTTTTTCAGATGATACGTTTTGAAAGTAGTTCCTTATCAGTATGTACTGTCCAAATATCTTTTGATTACTTTGTTCATAAATTTTACTTTATAGTGTCCAAATTATATATACCAAGTGAGCCCAAGGTGTGTACCAAGCTTTCTGGGGTTAATAGTACATTGAAAAATAAGTAAAGTTTGTTAAACTCATGGACCAAAATGCATATTGAGGGAGATATATCCTTCCAAAGTTGATGAAATTAAAAAATTCTCTGCATAACTTCTGAACGGTGAATGCCACCAGATTAAAATTTCGTGTATAAATGTCCCTGAATACATTTTTTTAATACACTTCTACATTTCTGATACTTTCACCCTCAGAAAGCATACATTTTTGACTCACCTTGTATACAAATGTCTTCTAGTTCTTTAAAAAAATTGAAAGTATAAAGATATGTCAGAATAGAAACCTGGATGGTTGTAATTGTTTAACATATGTTATTTCATTGGCAATTGTTCAATTATGGGAATGAATTTATTGTTTATTTGTTTTGAAAATTTGTTTCATCTTCATGTTAACAAGGATTTATTAGTATCTTCAGTTACTTGACGAAAGTTTTCATGAAATTTGATACAGATATAAAATCCCAATTACATGTTTCTTATTTTGCATTATGACCATTACATCCCATAATAACACCAGCAATTTACGGGACCCAAGCCTTTGTGATTGCTTCTCCTATAATGTTAAGTAAATGAAAACTATTTTCATAATTTATTTGTACCCATCTTCTAAGACACTCCTACTTTTTGGAACGGCTCCCAAATATGTGAATTATTCACTTAAAGTAAGGAATACTCTAGTTTCGTATGAATCCATCATTCAACTTAAGAATATATTATATTATAATATATTAACTCGCTCAAAGATCTTCATAAACAAGAAAGTACAACACAAAGTGTTTCAGCAAACTCAATGTTTAAAGAGGGCGCAACCTACCCTTGAATCGCGTATATGTCGAAGTAGTGTAGCACGTATAAAGAAAGAAAAGAATATATAATACTATTCTATGGCTATAACCTATTAATGACATTCTTTTGTCAGAATGTCAATGTTGCTTTGTTTTCTCTATTTCGTCAAATCAAACAATTCTTTTTTTATATTCCTGCGATTACGAGAACTTTATTAATTTCTTTATCAATTAATATGGAATTTCTCACAGAAGAGCAAGGTTCCGTAGATCTGAAACCAGCAATTTTCTTGGAAGAGTCGTAAGTTCGAGTTATTCTTCATTCGTAGTCCTTTGATTAAATTACCAAAATGTTTGTTTTAGCCTTCTAGTTCCTCCAGAAGTCAAGGTCAAAATTGAAGATGTCGAGACGGTAGAACAATTTATGGATGAAGATGGAGTTCATAACAGAGACTCCTTGATAGTAAAAATTGAGAAAACTGACCCCACGCTCTTCAAAGAAGAAAATGAGACAGAAGAATGTAGAGATGACGTTCTTTCCGATTCGAAGAAATATGAATGTGAATCTTGCGATTACGCCTCGAAGAGGAAATGCAACCTCAAGTTGCATATAGATTCTGTCCATTTAAATTTGAGGAAACACCAGTGCCATCTGTGTGACTTCGCTTGCAACGCAAAAACCAGCCTCAAACGACATATCGATACTGTTCATTTGAAATTGAAGCAACACAAGTGTCCTTTGTGTGATTTTGCCTCGCACCAGACAACCCACCTAAGGCGACACCTAGCTTCGGTTCATTCAAATCTGAAGTGCCACCTGTGCGATTATAATTCTTGTCACAAAGTCGATTTGAAGAAACACATACGTTCTATCCATTCGAAACCGAAGATACTAAAGTGCCATTTATGTGACTTTGCCTCGAATGAAAGGTCAGAGTTAAAAACGCATTTCGATTCTGTCCATTCGAAGTTGAAGCCTTCAGGTTCAGTCGATTCGAACAAACACAAGTACCAATTGTGTGATTTCGCTGGGGTTCTCAAATCCGATCTTTTATCACATATGGATTCCACCCATTCTAGCTTGAGGCAGTATAAGTGCCATTCGTGTGACTTTGCCTCGAATGAAAGATTACAGTTAAAAAGGCATTTCGATTCTGTCCATTCGAAGTTGAAGCCTCTAGGTTCAGTCGATTCGAACAAGCACAAGTGCCAATTGTGTGATTTCGTTGGGGTTCACAAATCCGATCTTTTATCGCATATGGATTCCACCCATTCCAGCTTGAGGCAGTATAAGTGCCATTCGTGTGACTTTGCCTCGAATGAAAGATTACAGTTAAAAAGGCATTTCGATTCTGTCCATTCGAAGTTGAAGCCTCCAGGTTCAGTCGATTCGAACAAACACAAGTGCCAATTGTGTGATTTCGTTGGGGTTCTCAAATCCGATCTTTTATCGCATATGGATTCCACCCATTCCAGCTTGAGGCAGTATAAGTGCCATTTGTGTGACTTTGCCTCGAATGAAAGATCAAAGGTAAAAACGCATTTCGATTCTGTCCATTCGAAGTTGAAGCCTCTAGGTTCAGTTGACTCGAACAAGCACAAGTGCCAATTGTGTGATTTCGTAGCTATTCTCAAATCCGATCTCATATCGCATATTGATTCTATCCATTCCAGCTTGAGGCAGTATAAGTGTCATTTGTGTGATTTCACTGCGAATCTCAAAATGGGCCTCAGATCGCACATAGAATGCGTTCATTTGAAATTGAAGCAGCACAAGTGCCATCTGTGTGATTTTTCTTCGAGCGTGAAGACCATTTTGAATGGTCATATAGATTCCGTTCATTATAAATTGAAGAATAACTGTCATTTGTGTGATTTCGTTTCTAACAACAAACGTACGCTGAAATCTCATTTAGCTACAGTGCATTCGAGTTAGTTCAGTTCTATTGCGCCCATTGACAAAGCTGTTCTCACCACACCCTTCACAAATCGCCCATCAGCCTAGATTATTACTTCAAAATTCAGCTTTATCAATCTATTATCAAATAAGTTAAATTCAGAACAACTAGGTTCCAACTATGTAACTAGCGCCCTCTATGAGAGTAAGACATAAAAACACATTCATTAGATGTATCAGCTTCCAAAACATATTCGTATAACATTTCATTACAATGTTGCTAGTAGTTTCGGCAAAATAGTAAAAAATGTGTATATTTTTTTTTCAACACCCTGTATCTTGAATACGGATGGCATCACGAAAATTTTTCACTGAATAAACCCCTATTATTTTTCAGTTTTCTATCTATCTTAGAGAGGGGGTCACCCTAATTTGTAACACCCTTTATAATGACGAAAATAAGAGTTTATTTTGTAAACTATAGCCATTTGATCTGGAATGTGAAATTTTATGCTTGCATTTCGTATTTATTTATGCTAATTCTTGAAGCAAATTGCTCCTGAATAAAATATTATTGTACATATCTGTGTATATTGTCCAATCCATATAAAAAATTTTCTGTTGTAATGACTGACCTAGAAAAAGAATAAATAGAAAAAATGAATCTGGTACATATTTTTTCTTTATTTTTTTATTGACCTCATGGCGAATCCTCAAAGAGACACCATAAAGCTGTAGTAACATTTCGGAAGATATTTAAGGATGAGGCGAATGTTAATGAAAACTTAAAAAAAAATTCAAAAAATATTGTACTATTCACTAAAAATTAAAAGAATAATTGTGTTTTTACCAGACAAAAGTAGGAACAATTAACAAGCATAGTAAAATTCATAGAATTGGTTACCAAAAACGAAAACATTGTTCTCATAAAAAATTTCCTTCTTTTGATACTATCAATTAATTTCATGTGTCATTATTTCGGCTGTAGAGAATCTCAGAATCACAATAATATCAACAGATTACAAATGTCCCTTATCTTATATCCTTTATACAGGGTGTCCGGAAATGATGAGCAAAAAATTAAGGGGTGATTTCTATATGGACAATAATTGGTACCTCTTCTGAAAATTTACATCTCTCTAGTCAAAATTTAACATCGAAATTACAAACGTGAATTTCGATTCAAAAATATTCCAACGAAAAGGTTTTTGTGGGGCACCCTGTATAACTCATAAGAAAACAATATATGCTCGATTGGAAAACTGAATTTCATTGATTGTTTCAGGATCGCCCAAGAAATGAGGGATCGACGAAATTTGAATTTTTTAAATGAGATTAAATTTTTAGTAATATAATTTTGTTTTTCTCGAAAAATTCCCCGAAATAATTACAAAGGAGTGAATTCATTTACTTTCATTACTATGTTTCATTATTAGATGTCTTAATAAAATATTAGAATTCTTCGATTCGATATAAGTGGAATTTACGAGGTCAAACTAAATAGAAACTTAAAAAAGGTCCACAACAATTTTTTGTCCCTAAAATTTTTTTAATTACCTACAATTTCCGAGAGAAGAGAAATCCAAAAAAAAAATTGTTTTCCATTATATTCACGGATTTTTGTGAACCTTAAATTAAAATTAATCAGGCAAAAATATTAATGAAGCACCGTTAGATGAGGAAGAAAAAATCAAGACAAGAGAAGGATGGGACTGAAAAAGACCCAGTACAAAGAAATCAAAAAATAAAACATTGATAATTTTTTTCCCAAATTGTTCTACCCAATCGCGAGTGGCACAAAAAAATTATTTGAATACTTCATTTGACTCCTTCTTCTTCTATTACTTTCATTCAATCTGTTTCAAATTCATAATATCCAGGAATAATCTCATTTGTGATTATTCGTTATTGGGCCGAATTGTTTCTTCAAGTTATTTCGATAATTCAATATTATATTATGTAAATATTTCAGGTGATAACTTAAAATTCATGTTTGTTCAATCTTGATGAAATTTCAAATAACCGAGAATTTCGAATATAAATTTCGATATCTGATTTTTTGTCAATTCTTAACTATGTTAATTTTGGTTCTTCAGAGTTATTTTCGTTGGACCGAAATGCAATTTTAAATTGGAATTCTTCAGGCCAACTGCAAGTCGCCAGTAATTTACAATTCTGAGTAGGTACACCGACAGTTCAATGGTTTTTCAATTCGGTTTAAACTTTCATTTTAAGTAACGACTATAGGTCAACGAGGTAGGTAAGTAGAGTCATAAAAATGTTTGCCCTTTTCAAGGGTTATATTACTCACCATTTAATTCTTGTTTTGTCGAGGGATACAAATTGAATGCCAGTAGAAGTAGAAGACAAAATGTCAGATACAGATGGTATAAGCCCTGCATTTCCCTGAAAATGAGAAAAATCATCATTCGATAATTCCAATGAAATACTAGTGGAATATGAAGACGTTTTATACAAAACTAAATGAATTGGAAGTGTTGAATTGGGTTCAGAAAAATTAGAATGAAAATATGAATATGGAATGGATTTACCTATTTCATAATGTCTGATTTTTCAATACATATTTTCTACTTTTCCTACCTCGATTTTGTACCAGAATATTATTTTACCTTCATTAAGAAAATCCTTCTTATCTCAGTTGTTGTTGACTTCATAACGACATTTTAATGTAGGTAATACAAGGGTTATCCACCTCCGTTATCTGCATTGCTTTCTCAGGTTTTCAACACAATGAATCATTCAGAAGCTACCGACTTCAGGTAATTATCTGCATCCAAAAAAATTCTTATACAGGGTGGTCAGATTTCGATGCTTCAGTACTACATTTCCTTAATTAAGCTAGATACAAAAAGAGGAATATACATGTCATGTATATTTTTTGGGAAACTAAAATTGCTGAAAACCGCAATTCGCTAAGGTATCTAGTTTTCATAATACAGGGGGATTTTGAAATTTAGCCAATTATTATAATTGGATATAACTTCCCCAGTGATGCTGCTACGCTCTCGAAATAAAAACATCTCAAGTTGAGTTTTTTCAGTACTTTTTTCCAGTGCTATCAAAATTTTAGTGCCTCTTCAAATTTTAGACAAATCAAAGAATTGATTTTTTTCAAATGGAAACCATAGTGTGCTATGATGTTTTTCAATAGACTTTCAAATATACATCATGATAAACTTCCGAGCTTAAATATCGAAAATTCCGGCAAAAAAAGTATTCGATCAACAAAATCAAAGAGGGTTTTAATTTTAATCTTTTTTTTTACCTGCTTAAATTATGTTGACCGAAAAGTGGTTTATTCAGAATTTTCATATTCAAGCTCGAAAGTATATCATGAAATTGTCTAAGAAAAGTCTATTCAAAATCATCATAACACACTATTTTTTTAATTCCTCTAAAATTTGAAGAGGCACTGGAATTTCGATAGCACTGGTAAAAAGTACTGAAAAAACTGCCAAATTGTCCAAATTTCAATCTCACCCTGTAGCATGGAAACCTTAGCGACTTGCGGTTTTCAGCAATTTCTGTTTCTCGAAAAAAGAGAACATGAAATGTATATTACTTTTTTTATCTCGCTTAATTTAGGAGATTTAGTAATAGAACATCGAAATCTGACCACCCTGTACGTTCTTCGATGATACAATGGGTTTTTTTTGAAAAAAATTCATTTAGGTTTTTCCCATGTATTTAGTTCAACATTGAAATCGAAACACCAAGTATGTTCAATTGTATTTTTGATCAAGGGAGAATGAACGTTGATATGTCTCCGAATTTCTATTCGGAGACATATCAATGTTCAAAGACAAATTTTTTCTGCAACAATCTTCTCAGGAACTCGTCTATGTTGCACTCTCCCGGGTAACTTATATTGAAAAATTGTATATTACGACAAAAAATGATAATTCTGCATTTAAGTTCTATCATAATCGAGGGCAAGCTGCATCGAATGCATTTTTGTTGCAAGAATTCAAAAGACTGTCTTTATGTACCATATACATCGCATAAATTACATAACAATGTAATGTACATGATACATGTATATTGTATTATGTTTCATATGTCTCTTGTGAAATGAGAATGGTATATACACGGTACATTCATTTTGAATATATCAGTTATGGTTCCACTATTTTCCCTAATGTTATGTAACACTAGAGCGCATGTAACACCTTGGTTGGCTGGGTAAATAGTGTTCAGACGATAGCTCAAAGTGTCTTAGATTTCATTAGTAATAGAGATGGAATTTCAATAATGACTTTCAATTGCCAAAGTTTACATAGTCACAAATACGACTTACAAGATTCAGTTACGAGACAAACCAATGTGTTACGTCTTACCGAAACATACATATGACGCGTGATAATCCGATTGAAATACCTAATTTCAATTGCATTGTTCAATTCAAACGAGATTCTGTTCCAAAAGATGGGGTAGCTATTTATCAAAATGGTAATAATGTTACTAATATTACGACTCCGAATATTGAAATAAATATTGAAGACGTTAGAGAAATTAATGTTGAACGCTTATTTGTTGGAGATATTTGTGCATGCTTATGCAAACTAAGAAATGGCCTACACATAGTCATGGTAGCAATTTACATTTCTCCGAATCCAAAATTGGACGAGGTAGAGGATTCTATTCATCGCACTTTACTGGAGTACACTGAAGAAGGGTCGAAAATACTTGGTATAAATGGTAATAAATTTCCACTTATCTTGGCTGGCAATTTCGACATTAACTGCGCTGATGAAAAATCAGAGCGGTTAACAACTCTTCTTTCGGAAAAATTGAATTTAAAAATGAATAATGATCCACAAGAATCCACAACAAAATATGGGACCACTATTGACTCGGTATTTTCCAGATATTAAGAAGACATTAAGTCCCAAACTTATGTTTCTTATTTGAGCCAACATAAACCTATAGTTTCAATGATAAAAAGTCCCGAGTAACCTAAATGTATTGTAAGATAAATAAATATTTTAAATCAACAATATCATCTTCTTATTTTTGAATAGATGCTATGCAATAGCTTTACCGCGGCAGTCCTCGAGTGCCACACGTATATATTCCCATTAGGAAAAACAATAATGAAAACTACGCTGATTTAAATCCCTAAAAATTGTATTATATCGATGAAAAGAGAAAACAATGCACGTGTATTTCAAACCGAAGACAAGTTTTTCTTCTGTTGGCATACCTGGTGCATATCGCCTTATCTTCTTAACGATGGTAATTAACACTGATTGAAGCCTTATCTTCCTTGACCATCATCTCAGAGAAGACCAGATGAATAGGTGAATACAAGTTTGAAATCTTGGTTAAGTAAACGATTGCCGAAAATGAACTTTTGCGCACCATTGGCTTCACCAGAATCGTTAATATAAGAACCATCCGAAACTTTCCCTAACATAATATTCCTGAAGACTGTTGAGTGAAGTTCTCGTCCAAAATGTCTGATAATTTTGTCGGTTTAAGTTCAAGACCTCCTCCTCTATTGAAAATCAGTGAAAATTTGCATCTTCTCGCAAAATACGACTTTGCAAAACGTGCATCCAGAATGGCTGTTGACCTCCATACAAGAACAAAACCACCACCTCATTTGAGGATAAAGGACCAATTTCGTTCCCTCGCTGGATGCAGAAAAAATTCGAGAGCCGCTAAAAATCGAGCATCGAAGCAGAAGATTCTGCGTTTGATCTCGCTTCAAGAATGTGAGTCGATCCAATTGAAGCCTATCAATACAAACGTGAAATTCGAAGATATTTGGCCTGAAGATTTGGAAGAACAGAAGCCCAAAGTTGAACAAGATGAAGATGCTGAGGTTCCAGTTATCAAAAAGGAGGAAGAATATGTGCCTTTACCACCAGACGCAATTATAGACTTCCATCCTGAATCTTGTGTTTTTTCTGAAAATGAAGATGCTGAGGTTCCAGTTAGCAGAAATGAAGAAGAATATGTGCCTTTACCACAAGACATAATTATGGACTTCAATTCTGAATCTTGTGTATTTTGTGAAATTGAAGATGCTGAGGTTTCAGTTAGCAGAAATGAGGAAGAATTTGTGCCTTTACCACAAGACATAATTATGGACTTATATTCTGAATCTTGTGTCCCTTCTGAAAATATTCTATGGAACCATATAAAATATTTTATGTAAATATGTATGTTTTTTTTTATTATTTTTATATAAGTAAAATGTGATATAAATATTATGTAAGCATCAATATTGTATTTATGAAATAAACCTCGAAAAACACAAATTTCCCAATTTCATTAAACATTTCAATCTGCAGCATGCCAAAAAACTAAAGTAACTCGTGCATAATCCTTGTACGAAGAATTATCAGTGAAAATCCTAGAATTCGTCGATTTTCAATTTCAAAAGCACCCCTCTATAAAAACATTCGTTAAATTGATTTTGAAATTAAAAATCGACAGGTGCGAGAATTTTCCTTAATAATTCTCCGTACAATAATTATAGATCAATTATGTTAATTTTTTGCCACGCTGTATTCCAAAAAAACTCTTATATCCTCCAAAAAAACATTTGACCATATTCGTTAGCCATCGGTTGCAGCTTTTTTAAGTGTTTTTGGGTTGGCGACATTGTGAGATTAATCATAATGACATTCATCGAGTTGGCAACTGTCATCATTTATTTACTTTTTTCGAAATTTGAATTTTGAAATTTTTCCGATCATCTATAGAAAACGGACATTTTTCAAAATATTTCATCAATCTAGTTAGGTTTCTCCCTAAATTTACTACAATTATTTAAAACAGATATCAATCATTTTTATTGATAAAACAAATACACACAATTTTTAATAAAATGGATACTAGAAAGCTGTAAGTATATTTTGTGTATATTCAACATGTACAAGAGTACAATATTAGGTTCATGATTTTTCTATTTTAACAACCACAATGGTGGAAGTGGCTGGAGCACTGTCAAAGTCGTAGCTCTACCGAAGATTTCAAATTAAAATTTCATAAGTTTTTTTGAGTTTCATAGGTTCCCTAAAAATAAAATACTTGCTAAGAAATGGTAACATTCTCTGGGACTGGAGCAAGATGCTCATTTATTAATTTCCGGAGAAAGAGAATATGCGGTTTATATTTCAAAAGGAAATGAAGAGAACTAAAGTTCCTACATGAATATACCCATGAATATCATAATTTTCATTTTATAGGATTCATTGATCATTTGTTATTAAGAACAATCAACTAGATGAGTTGTAGGAACAAGTCACTAAAAATGTTACTAGTGAGTTTACGCCCAACTTGTAAAACACTGCTTACAATTTAATTTTTGCTTTATTATATTCATACAAATCCTTGGAGCAAATAATCCTTGCTTATGCAGACTAGGAACAATTTTTATTTTTGTAAGTCTGAGAATTCATGTTGAGATTGGAGAAGTGAAAATTTTCATCATACTGAAATCTACGATTCCCATCAGTATCAAGGAAAGTTTGATGCCCATATTCTTCAAAGCACCCCTTCTAGATAGAAGCATATAAGCAATATAGAAGTTTTTAATTTCAATAATTGTTTATAAGTAATTATATAAGTGTTCCATTTCAATAATTGTTTTTATTTCAAAATTCGAAATGTCCCCTACGAACATGCAAATAATTTAAGTTTGGTCGTATGAAAATGATTTCAGAGATATTTGTAGTACTGATATAGGGATCAATAAGAGGTTTATGTTCAATAGATCTTCTTCATGTGGTACTAATATAACCTAATTTGTTCACAACACTATTTAATTTGTTGGAAATCCAAGGAATTTTTTAATAAAGATGAAAAACAAAATAACAATTTAACTATAATAAATAACAGTATACAAAGAAACTGCTAAAATTCTTCGATGAAAAAAAATAATTGTGCCTGTAATGTTTTTATTTTGAAAAATCCACATCCTGTGTTTCATATTCCATCGCAACATCATTTATATTATCATCTTCAAAATGCTTTTGCTTTGACCTGCTGAAAAACATAATGTTAATGAGTGGAGAGATGTAAATGAAAATTTAGAGCTTACTAGAAATCATAGGTTTTCTCAGGAATCATGTAGGAACGTTAGTTCTCTTCATTTCATTTTGGAATGTGAAATGTAAACCGCATATTCCCTTCCTCTGGAAATTAATGAATCAGCATCTTGCTCCATTCCTAGAGAATGTAACCATTTCTTAGCAAGTATTTTATTTTTAGGGAACCTACGAAACTCAAACAAACCTATGAAATTTTAATTTGGAATCTTTGGTTGAGCTACGACTTTGACAGTGCTCCAGCCACCTCCACCATTGTGGTTGCTAAAATAGAAAAATCATGAACTAATATAGTACTCTTGGACATGTTGAATATATACAAGATATACTCACAGCCTTCTAGTATCCATTTTATTAAAAATTGTATGTGTTTGTTTTATCAATAAAAATTGTTGATATCTGTTTCAAATTATTGTAGTGTATTCAGGGAGAAACCTAACTAGATTGATGAAATATTTTGAAAAATGTCCGTTTACTATAGGGTTGCGTTCATAAACTTACTCAGAGTAAGCTCCTCTTACTCTGAAGCGTTCACAAACTTGCTTTGTCTTCCTCGGAGTATACTCTGTGAGCGTTCATAAACTTCCTCTGAGTAAGCTCTGCATACTCTGCTATTTGGGAGAGTAAACACATACTCTGACAGTTGTGACGTACGATTTTCATTCTGTCCTGCTCCCGCAGACTTTTTGAAACTTCAATATTATTCAAATAAGTATTTATTTCTGGTTTTGTTTCATTTCAATAACGAAATACGAAACAATTAATTTGTCACGTGAAACAACTATTCTGTGAAATAAAGAAATATAGGAAAGAATTACTTTAATGATTAATAAATTTAATGAAATTGCTAGCAGTGAATTAACGAAGCTCGAAGTGAACTCTAAAGAGAGATAATAGTAAAGAAAAAAAGAGTTTCTCCCTGTATTGCAGGGAGAAAAGTCCCACAATAACTGTTTTTTGTACCTGATTTGAAATCTACGTTGATATTTTGTTATATTCGAGAGTTTAGATCTGTCAAGTTTCATTCATATTCTGCTTTATCTTTCATACAATATTTTTTTAACTTCTTTTTGTAAGCTTCCTCAAATGAAACTATTTCTTGTTACGAAGTAGGTATTTAATTTTTTTCTGGCGTAGAGTCAATAAAACAACAAAACATGTAATAAAATTTTTAATTTTCTGCTTGCAAGAGAATAATATCCTTTTTCATAGTTTCTGTCTCATTAAAAGTAATTCAAGTCCTGAGAACATTTATCAGTTTCCTCACAATCATCAAAAAAACACGGTTGTGCTCTGCTTTTCAACTAAAAAAAAATGGACTATACTGCGAAGACACAACTGAAAATGTACGACTAGAGAGAATTTTTTTCTTAAACTTCTATTATTCATTCATGATAGCAAATATTCAATATGAAAATGATATAAAAAAAATGTATATGATGCAAAAGTATTATTCATAACCTATACACATTTTGAATTTTGAATGACATTTGTCAGAGTAAGTTTGTGTACGACGAGTGTGGAGTAAAGACCGAAGTATATTTCTGATCATATGGCCATACTCTTACAATACTCTCTGAGTAAGTTTGTTAACGCTGCCCAAGAGTGCGGGAGCTTCGCGTTCTTATGTTTTGCCCCGAAACATTGAATTTTACACGTGAATTGATTGAATACCAAACATATTACCATATGAGATAAACCGCGAGTGCTGTCCTTCTCTAATTAAAAAAAAATGGTAGATATTCCTACTTCGCCTGCATGCACAAAAGCTACTATAACTATCCTGGATTGAGTCTGAGAATGCAAAATATAGAGTTTTAGGGGGGTCTACCCCTTACGATTTTTTCATTTTCGAGTTGACTTCAGAGGGCTGTACTGGCAACAATATAAGTGACAGAAATCTACTAGGTATTTTTTCTGATCCTACTCGAGTGGTTCTAAAACCTTCATGCACGAAAACTACTAAAACTATACTGGATTGCGTGTGAGAATGCAAAATATATCGTTTTAGGGGGGTCTACCCATTACGATTTTTTCGATCAGAATTTCAAAATTTTTTATTGCGGTTTTTTGAATTAGGAATGAAGTGTTATGTCACTGATAACTCTTCTGAAAACCAGTCATCGGTCCGTCGCTTAGAAGTCAAGATATGCAAGTTTGAAATTTGAAAATTTTCACTTTTGAACTAAAAAAATTTCAAATTCGGGAAAACAAGAATTATTTTGCCTTAATCAGATAGAGCGACTCCGAAAACCAGTATTTCGAATATAAAAATGAAGAAAGCGGCCATAGTTTTCGCAAAAAAAAAAAATAAAGTTGTTTTTTCATTTTTCATTTTCGAGTTGACTTCGAAGGGCTGTACTGGCAACAATATACGTGACAGAAATCTACTAGGTATTTTTCTGAATCTACTCGACTGGTTCTAGAACCTGCATGCACAAAAACTACTATAACCATCCTGGATTTCGTCTGAGAATGCAAAATATATCGTTTCAGGGGGGGGTCTACCTCTTACGATTTTTTCGATCAAAAATTTCAAAATTTTTTATTGCGGTTTTTTGAATAAGGAATGAAGTGTTATGTCACTGATAACTCTTCTGAAAACCAATCATCGGTCCGTCGCTTAGAAGTCAAGATATGCAAGTTTGAAATTTGAAAATATTCACTTTTGAACTAAAAAAAATTTCAAATTCGGGAAAACTGGAATTATTTTGCCTTAATCAGATAGAGCGACCTCGAAAACTAGTATTTCGAATATAAAAATCAAGGAATCGGCCATAGTTTTCGCAAAAAAAAAATAAAGTTGTTTTTTAATTTTCGAATTGACTTCGAAGGGCTGTACTGGCAACAATATACGTGACAGAAATCTACTAGGTATTTTTTCTGAATCTACTCGACTGGTTCTAGAACCTCCATGCACAAAAACTACTATAACTATCCTGGATTGCGTATGAGAATGCAAAATATGGCGTTTTAGGGGGGGTCTACCCCTTACGATTTTTTTCGATCAAAATTTCAAAATTTTTCATTGCAGTTTTTTGTATTAGAAATGAAGTGTTGATGTCACTGATCACCTTTCTGAAAACCAGTCTTCGGTCCGTCGCGTAGAAGTCAAGATATGCAAGTTTGAAATTTGAAAAATTTCACTTTTGAACTAAAAAAATTTCAATATCAGGAAAACTGGAATTATTTCTTCTTAATCAGATAGAGCGACCTTGAAAACTAGTATTTCAAATATAAAAATGAAGGAATCGGCCATAGTTTTCGCAAAAAAAAATAAAGTAGTTTTTTCATTTTTTCATTTTCGAGTTGACTTCGAAGGGCTGTACTGGCAACAATATACGTGACAGAAATCTACTAGGTATTTTTTCTGAATCTACTCAACTGGTTCTAGAACCTCCATGCACAAAAACTACTATAACTATCCTGGATTGCGTATGAGAATGCAAAATATGGCGTTTTAGGGGGGTCTACCCCTTACGATTTTTTCGATCAAAATCTCAAAGGTGTTTATTGCTGTTTTTTGTATTAGAAATGAAGTGTTGATGTCACTGCTTACTTTTCTGAAAACCAATCATCGGTCCGTCGCGTAGAAGTCAAGATATGCAAGTTTGAAATTTGAAAAATTTCACTTTTGAACTAAAAAATATTCAAATTCGGGACATTTGGAATTATTTTACCTTGATCAGATAAAGCGACGTCGAAAACCAGTATTTCGAATATAAAAATGAAGGAATCGGTCATAGTTTTCGCAAAAAAAAATAAAGTTGTTTTTTCATTTTTCATTTTCGAGTTGACTTCGAAGGGCTGTACTGGCAACAATATACGTGACAGAAATCTACTGGGTATTTTTTCTGAATCTACTCGAGTGGTTCTAGAACCTCCCTGCACGAAAACTACTATAACTATCCTGGATTGCGTGTGAGAATGCAAAATATATCGTTTTAGGGGGGGTCTACCCTTAC
The DNA here is from genome assembly GCA_038502775.1 of Hippodamia convergens. Classification (NCBI taxonomy): domain Eukaryota; kingdom Metazoa; phylum Arthropoda; class Insecta; order Coleoptera; family Coccinellidae; genus Hippodamia; species Hippodamia convergens. The sequence continues at coordinate 29,294,847 of CM076614.1, forward strand.
GATTTTCTCGATCAAAATTTCAAAATTTTTTATTGCAGTTTTTTGTATAAGAAATGAAGTGTTGATGTCACTGATCACTTTTCTGAAAACCAATCATCGGTCCGTCGCATAGAAGTCAAGACATGCAAGTTTGAAATTTGGAAAATTTCACTTTTGAACTAAAAAAAAATTTCAATATCAGGAAAAACTGGAATTATTTCTTCTTAATCAGATAGAGCGACCTCGAAAACTAGTATTTCGAATATAAAAATGAAGGAATCGGCCATAGTTTTCGCAAAAAAAAATAAAGTTGTTTTTTCATTTTTCATTTTCGAGTTGACTTCGAAGGGCTGTACTGGCAACAATATACGTGACAGAAATCTACTAGGTATTTTTTCTGAATCTACTCGACTGGTTCTAGAACCTCCATGCACAAAAACTACTATAACTATCCTGGATTGCGTCTGAGAATGCAAAATATATAGTTTTAAGGGGGTCTACCCCTTACGATTTTTTCGATCAAAATTTCAAAATTTTTATTGCGGTTTTTTTTTGTATTAGAAATGAAGTGTTGATGTCACTGATCACTTTTCTGAAAACCAATCATCGGTCCGTCGCGTAGAAGTAAAGATATGCAAGTTTGAAATTTGATAATTTTCACTTTTGAACTAAAAAAATTTCAAAATCAGGAAACTGGAATTATTTCTCCTTAATCAGATAGAGCGACCTCGAAAACCAGTATTTCGAATATAAAAATGAAGGAATCGGCCATAGTTTTCGCAAAAAAAAAAGTAAAGTTTTTTTTCATTTTCGAATTGACTTCGAAGGGCTGTACTGGCAACAATATACGTGACAGAAATCTACTAGGTATTTTTTCTGAATCTACTCGACTGGTTCTAGAACCTCCATGCACGAAAATTACTATAACTATCCTGGATTGCGTATGAGAATGCAAAATATGGCCTTTTAGGGGGGGTCTACCCCTTACGATTTTTTCGATCAAAATTACAAAATTTTTTATTGCGGTTTTTTGTATTAGAAATGAAGTGTTATGTCACTGATAACTCTTCTGAAAACCAATCATCGGTCCGTCGCTTGGAAGTCGAGATATGCAAGTTAGAAATTTGAAAATTTTCACTTTTGAACTGAAAAAATTTCAAATTCGGAAAAAAACTAGAATCATTTTACCTTAGTCAGATAGAGCGACCTCGAAAACCAGTATTTCAAATTTAAAAATGAAGGAATCGGGAATAGTTTTCGCAAAAAAATATAAAGTTGATTTTTCATTTTTCAATTCGAGTTGACTTCGAAATGCTGTACTGGCAACAATATACGTGACAGAAATCTACTAGGTATTTTTTCTGAATCTACTCGACTTGTTCTAGAACCTCCATGCACAAAAAACTACTATATAACTATCCTGGATTGCGTCTGAGAATGCAAAATATAGAGTTTTAGGGGGGGTCAACACCCCTTACGATTTTTTCGATCAAAATTTCAAAATTTTTCATTGCAGTTCTTTGTATCAGAAATGAAGTGCTGATGTCACTGATCACTTTTCTGAAAACCAATCATCGGTCCGTCGCGTAGAAGTCAAGATATGTAAGTTTGAAGTTTGAAAAATTTCACTTTTGAACTAAAAAAATTTCAAAATCGGAAAAACTGGAATTATTTCTCCTTAATCAGATAGAGTGACCTCGAAAACCAGTATTTCGAATATAAAAATGAAGGAATCCGCCTTAGTTTTCGCAAAAAAAAAATAAAGTTGTTTTTTCATTTTTCATTTTCGAGTTGACTTCGAAGGGCTGTACTGGCAACAATATACGTGACAGAAATCTACTAGGTATTTTTTTCTGAATCTACCCATCTGGTTTCTAGAACCTCCATGCACAAAAACTACTAAACTATCCTGGATTGCGTATGTATGAGAATGCAAAATATGGCGTTTTAGGGGGGTCTACCCCTTACGATTTTTTCGATCAAAATTTCAAAGGTTTTTATTGCTGTTTTTTGTATTAGAAATGAAGTGTTGATGTCACTGCTTACTTTTCTGAAAACCAATCATCGGTCCGTCGCGTAGAAGTCAAGATATGCAAGTTTGAAATTTGAAAAATTTCACTTTTGAACTAAAAAATATTCAAATTCGGGACATTTGGAATTATTTTACCTTAATCAGATAAAGCGACGTCGAAAACCAGTATTTCGAATATAAAAATGAAGGAATCGGCCATAGTTTTCGCAAAAAAAAATAAAGTTGTTTTTTCATTTTTCATTTTCGAGTTGACTTCGAAGGGCTGTACTGGCAACAATATACGTGACAGAAATCTACTGGTAATTTTTCTGAATCTACTCGACTGGTTCTAGAACCTCCATGCACAAAAACTACTATAACTCTCCTGGATTTCGTCTAAGAATGCAAAATATAGAGTTTTAGGGGGGGTCTACCCCTTACGATTTTTTCGATCAAAATTTCAAAATTTTTTTTTTATTGCATTTTTTTGTATTAGAAATGAAATGTTGATGTCACTGATCACTTTTCTGAAAACCAATCATCGGTCCGTCGCGTAGAAGTCAAGATATGCAAATTTGAAATTTGAAAATTTTCATTTTTGAACTAAAAAATATTCAAATTCGGGAAAACTTGAATTATTTTGCCTTAATCAGATAGAGCGACCTCGAAAACCAGTATTTCGAATATAAAAATGAAGGAATCCGCCGTAGTTTTCGCAAAAATAATAAAGTTGTTTTTTCATTTTCGAGTTGACTTCGAAGGGCTGTACTGGCAACAATATACTTGACAGAAATCTACTAGGTATTTTTTCTGAATCTACTCGACTGGTTCCAGAACCTCCATGCACAAAAACTACTATAACCATCCTGGATGTCGTCTGAGTATGCAAAAATATAGAGTTTTAGGGGGGTCTACCCCTTACGTTTTTTTCGACCAAAATTTCAAAATTTTTTATTGCGGTTTTTTGTATTAGAAATGAAATGCTGATGTCACTGATCACTTTTCTGAAAACCAATCATCGGTCCGTCGCATAGAAGTCAAGATATGCAAGTTTGAAATTTGAAAAAATTTCATTTTGAACTGAAAAAATTTCAATATCGGGGGGAAAACTGGAATTATTTCTCCTTAATCAGATAGAGCGACCTCGAAAACCAGTATTTCGAATATAAAAATGAAGAAATCGGCCATAGTTTTCGCAAAAAAAAAATAAAGTTGTTTTTTCATTTTTCATTTTCGAGTTGACTTCGAAGGGCTGTACTGGCAACAATATACTTGACAGAAATCTACTAGGTATTTTTTCTGAATCTACTCGACTGGTTCTAGAACCTCCATGCACAAAAAGTACTATAACTCTCTGGATTTCGTCGTCTGAGAATGCAAAATATAGAGTTTTAGGGGGGGTCTACCCCTTACGATTTTTTCGATCAAAATTTCAAAATTTTTTATTCCATTTTTTTGTATTAGAAATGAAGTGTTGATGTCACTGAACACTTCTCTGAAAACCAATCATCGGTCCGTCGCGTAGAAGTCAAGACATGCAAATTTGATATTTGAAAAATTTGAAAATTTTCATTTTTGAACTAAAAAATATTCAAATTCGGGAAAACTGGAATTATTCTTATTTAATCAGATAGAGCGACCTCGAAAACCAGTATTTCGAATATAAAAATGAAGGAATCGGACATATTTTTGGCAAAAAAAAATAAAGTTGTTTTTTCATTTTTCATTTTCGAGTTGACTGCGAAGGGCTGTACTGGCAACAATATACGTGACAGAAATCTACTAGATATTTTTTCTGAATCTACTCGACTGGTTCTGGAACTTGCATGTACAAAAACTACTATAAACATCCTGGATTTCGTCTGAGAATGCAAAATATATCGTTTCAGGGGGGTCTACCCTTACGATTTTCTCGATCAAAATTCGAAATTTTTTATTGCGGTGTTTTGTATCAGAAATGAAGTGTTGATGCATCTGATCACTTTTCTGAAAACCAATCATCGGTCCGTCGCGTAGAAGTCAAGATATGCAAGTTTGAAATTTGAAAAATTTCACTTTTGAACTAAAAAATTTCAAAATCGGGGAAACTGGAATAATTTCTCCTTGATCAGATAGAGCGCCCTCGAAAACCTGTATTTCGTATATAAAAATGAAGGAATCGGCCGTAGTTTTCGCAAAAAATAATAAAGTTGTTTTTTCATTTTTCATTTTCGAGTTGACTTTCGAAGGGCTGTACTGGCAACAATATACGAGACAGAAATCTACTAGGTATTTTTTCTGAACCTACTCGACTGGTTCTAGAACCTGCATGCACAAAAACTACTATAATCATCCTGGATTTCGTCTGAGAATGCAAAAAATATATCGTTTTAGGGGGGTCTACCCTTACGATTTTCTCGATCAGAATTTCGAAACTTTTTATTGCGGTTTTTTTGTATCAGAAATGAAGTGTTGATGTATCTGATCACTTTTCTGAAAACCAATCATCGGTCCGTCGCGTAGAAGTCAAGATATGCAAGTTTGAAACTTGAAAATTTCACTATTGAACTAAAAAAATTTCAGATTCGAGAGAAAACTGGAATTATTTCTCCTTGATCAGATAGAACGCCCTCGAAAACCAGTATTTCGAATATAAAAATGAAGGAATCGGCCGTAGTTTTCGCAAAATATAATAAAGTTGTTTTTTTCATTTTTCATTTTCGAGTTGAATTCGAAGGGCTGTACTGGCAACAATATACGTGACAGAAATCTACTAGGTATTTTTTCTGAACCTACCCGACTGGTTTAGAACCTGCATGCACAAAAACTACTATAATCATCCTGGATTTCGTCTGAGAATGCAAAATATATCGTTTTAGGGGGGGTCTACCCCTTACGTTTTCTCGATTAAAATTTCGAAATTTTTCATTTCGGTTTTTTGTATTAGAAATGAAATGCTGATGTCACTGATCACTTTTCTGAAAACCAATCATCGGTCCGTTGCATAGAAGTCAAGATATGCAAGTTTGAAATTTGAAAATTTTCACTTTTGAACTAAAAAAATTTCAAACTCGGGGAAAACAAGAATTATTTTGCCTTAATCAGATAGAGCGACCTCGAAAACCAGTATTTCGAATATAAAAATGAAGGAATCGGCCGTAAGTTTTCGCAAAAAAAAAATAAAGTTGTTTTTTTCATTTTTCATTTTCGAGTTGACTTCGAAGGGCTGTACTGGCAACAATATACGTGACAGAAATCTACTAGGTATGTTTTCTGAATCTACTCGACTGGTTCTAGAACCTCCATGCACAAAAACTAAACTATCCTGGATTGCGTATGAGAATGCAAAATATGGCGTTTTAGGGGGGTCTACCCTTACGATTTTTTCGATCAAAATTTCAGAATTTTTTTATTGCAGTTTTTTGTATTAGAAATGAAGTGTTGATGTCACTGATCACTTTTCTGAAAACCAATCATCGGTCCGTCGCGTAGAAGTCAAGATATGCAAGTTTGAAATTCGAAAATTTTCATTTTTGAACTAAAAAATTTTCAAATTCGGGAAAACTGGAATTATTTTGCCTTAATCAGATAGAGCGACCTCGAAAACCAGTATTCCGAATATATAAATGAAGGAATCGGGATATAGTTTTCGCAAAAAAAAAATAAAGTTGTTTTTTCATTTTTCATTTTCGAGTTGACTTCGAAGGGCTGTACTGGCAACAATATATGTGACAGAAATCTACTAAGTATTTTTTCTGAATCTACTCGACTGGTTCTAGAACCTGCATGCACAAAAACTACTATAACCATCTGGATTTCGTCTGAGAATGCAAAATATATCGTTTTAGGGTGGTTCTACCCATTACGATTTTTTCGATCAAAATTTCGAAATTTTTTATTGCGGTTTTTTGTATTAGAAATGAAATGCTGATGTCACTGATCACTTTTCTGAAAACCAATCATCGGTCCGTTGCATAGAAGTCAAGATATGCAAGTTTGAAATTTGAAAATTTTCACTTTTGAACTAAAAAAATTTCAAATAACCTGTCAAATTCTATCAGCTACTGTTGCTCGGCAACGAAAATTAATATACTCAGAACCTTAGAACAGACTCATATTTCACATTAATACTTAACTCAGAGTAGGGAGTTCAACTCTCGATGAAGTTTCACTGATTTTTTTTTAATTAATTTTGCAATCTGGAATGTTTCGACATACAAATTCAAAAATTATGGGCCTAAGAACACAAGCTGTGTCATGTTTTTTTTTTATTATTTCAGATATTCGAACGGGACATTTGAATGGCTGTAAAAATGAAACCGTTTGATATTTTTCGATTCTGTTTTCATATTCGTGTTAGGTATAAAAGTAAGTACAATCTCGAAAAATTTCATCAATTTCGAGTGAAATTTTTTTTTCGCTGTAGACATGTAAAAAAAAAGTTGTGTTCGATTTTTGAGAAAATTTTTTCACAGATATCCTTTAAAAATTGTGCTAATTTAGGAAATGAAAATCAATTTGGCAACCGAAAAAAAAAATCACGAACATTGCAGGTTTTCCGCCATTTTGTAATTTTTTTTTCGGAGCTCTACACCATTTCTGAATGAAGCATTCAAAAATACTACGATATGACAAGAAACCATTACTTCCAGTCTTATACATAACCGACCACACTCAATATAACAACGCTCGAAAATGACATTAAACACCGTGTATCTCCCTTATGCTTCGAAAACGGGAAATATGTCATAAGAAAAAAATGATTCTCCCGATGTTCTCTATACGTCATATGAGTTTGTCCAGTTTATGATGAAACACCCTGTATGTGACAGGAATCTACTAGGTATGTTTTCTGAATCTACTCGACTGGTTCTAGAACCTCCATGCACAAAAACTACTATAACTATCCTGGATTGCGCATGAGAATGCAAAATATGGCGTTTCAGGGGGGTCTACCCCTTACGATTTTTTCGATCAGAATTTCAAAATTTTTTATTGCAGTTTTTTGTATTGAAAATGAAGTGTTGATGTCACTGATCACTTTCTGAAAACCAATCATCGGTCCGTCGCGTAGAAGTCAAGATATACAACTTTGAAATTTGAAAATTTTCATTTTTGAACTAAAAAATATTCAAATTCGGGAAAACTGGAATTATTCTTATTTAATCAGATAGAGCGACCTCGAAAACCAGTATTTCGAATATAAAAATGAAGGAATCGGCCATAGTTTTCGCAAAAAAAAATAAGTTGTTTTTTCATTTTTCATTTTCGAGTTGACTTCGAAGGGCTGTACTGGCAACAATATACGTGACAGAAATCTACTAGGTATTTTTTTCTGTATCTACCCGACTGGTTCTAGAACCTCCATGCACAAAAAACTACTATAACTCGCCTGGATTTCGTCTGAGAATGCAAAATAGAGAGTTTTAGGGGGGTCTACTCCTTACGATTTTTTCGATCAGAATTTCAAAATTTTTTATTGCATTTTTTTGTATTAGAAATGAAGTGTTGATGTCACTGATCGCTTTTCTGAAAACCAATCATCGGTCCGTCGCGTAGAAGTCAAGATATGCAACTTTGAAATTTGAAAATTTTCATTTTTGAACTAAAAAATATTCGAATTCGGGCAAACTGGAATTATTTTGCCTTAATCAGATAGAGCGACCTCGAAAACCAGTATTTCGAATATGAAAATGAAGGAATTGGCCATAGTATGCGCAAAAAAAAATAAAAGTTGTTTTTTCATTTTTCATTTTCGAGTTGACTTCGAAGGGCTGTACTGGCAACAATATACTTGACAGAAATCTACTAGGTATTTTTTCTGAACCTACTCGACTGGTTCTAGAACCTCCATGCACAAAAACTACTGTAACTATCCTGGATTGCGTATGAGAATGCAAAATATGGCGTTTTAGGGGGGTCTACCACTTACGATTTTTTCGATCAAAATTTCAAAATTTTTTATTGCAGTTTTTTGTATTAGAAATGAAGTGTTGATGTCACTGATCACTTTTCTGAAAACCAATCATCGGTCCGTCGCGAAGAATTCAAGATATGCAAGTTTGAAATTGGCAACAATATACTTGACAGAAATCTACTAGGTATTTTTTCTGTATCTACCCGACTGGTTCTAGAACCTCCATGCACAAAAAACTACTATAACTCGCCTGGATTTCGTCTGAGAATGCAAAATAGAGAGTTTTAGGGGGGGGTCTACTCCTTACGATTTTTTCGATCAAAATTTCAAAATTTTTTATTGCATTTTTTTGTATTAGAAATGAAGTGTTGATGTCACTGATCACTTTTCTGAAAACCAATCATCGGTCCGTCGCGTAGAAGTCAAGATATGCAACTTTGAAATTTGAAAATTTTCATTTTTGAACTAAAAAATATTCGAATTCGGGCAAACTGGAATTATTTTGCCTTGATCAGATAGAGCGACCTCGAAAACCAGTATTTCGAATATGAAAATGAAGGAATTGGCCATAGTATGCGCAAAAAAAAATAAAGTTTTTTTTTTCATTTTTCATTTTCGAGTTGACTTCGAAGGGCTGTACTGGCAACAATATACTTGACAGAAATCTACTAGGTATTTTTTCTGAACCTACTCGACTGGTTCTAGAACCTCCATGCACAAAAACTACTGTAACTATCCTGGATTGCGTATGAGAATGCAAAATATGGCGTTTTAGGGGGGGTCTACCACTTTACGATTTTTTCGATCAAAATTACAAAATTTTTTATTGCGGTTTTTTGTATAAGAAATGAAGTGCTGATATCACTGATCACTTTTCTGAAAACCAATCATCAGTCCGTCGCGTGGAAGTCCAGATATGCAAGTTTGAAAATTTTCATTTTTGAACTGAGAAATATTCAAATTCGGGAAAACTGGAATTATTTTGCCTTAATCAGATAGAACGACCTCGAAAACCAGTATTTCGAATATAAAAATGAAGGAATCGGCCATAGTTTTCGCAAAAAAAAATAAAGTTGTTTCTTCTTTTTCATTTTCGAGTTGACTTCGAAGGGCTGCACTGGCAACAATATACGTGACAGAAATCTACTAGGTATTTTTTCTGAACCTACTCGACTGGTTCTAGAACCTCCATGCACAAAAACTACTGTAACTATCCTGGATGGCGTATGAGAATGCAAAATATGGCGTTTTAGGAGGGGGTCTACCCCTTACGATTTTTTCGATCAAAATTACAAAATTTTTTTATTGCAGTTTTTTGTATTAGAAATGAAGTAGTGCTGATGTCACTGATCACTTCTCTGAAAACCAATCATCGGTCCGTCGCGTTTGAAGTCAAGATATGCAAGCTTGAAATTTGAAAAATTTCACTTTTGAACTAAAAAAATTTCAAAATCAGGAAAACTGGAATTATTTCTCCTTAATCACACAAAGCGACCTCAAAAAACAAGTATTTCGAATATAAAAATGAAGAAATCACCCGTTGTTTTTGCAAAAAATAATAAAGTTGTTTTTTCATTTTTCTTTTTCGAGTTGACTTCGAAGGGCTGTACTGGCAACAATATATGTGACAGAAATCTACTAGGTATGTTTTCTGAATCTACTCGACTGGTTCTAGAACCTGCATGCACAAAAACTACTATAAACTATCCTGGATTGCGTATGAGAATATAAAAATGAAGAAAATCAGCCGTTGTTTTTGCAAAAATAATTAAGTTGTTTTTTCATTTTTCATTTTCGAGTTGACTTCGAAGGGCTGTACTGGCAACAATATACGTGACAGAAATCTACTAGGTATTTTTTTCTGAACCTTCTCGACTGGTTCTAGAACCTGCATGCACAAAAACTACTATAATCATCCTGGATTTCGTCTGAGAATGCAAAATATATCGTTTTAGGGGGGTCTACCCCTTACGATTTTTTCGATCAAAATTTCGAAACTTTTTATTGCGATTTTTTGTATAAGAGATGAAGTGCTGATGTCACTGATCACTTTTCTGAAAACCAATCATCAGTCCGTCGCGTTGAAGTCAAGATATGCAAGCTTGAAATTTGAAAAATTTCATTTTGAACTAAAAAAATTTCAAAATCGGGAAAAACTGGAATTGTTTCTCCTTAATCAGATAGAGCGACCTCGAAAACCAGTATTTCGAATATAAAAATGAAGGAATCGCCGTAGTTTTCGCAAAAAATAATAAAGTTGTTTTTCAGTTTTCATTTTCGAGTTGAATTCGAAGGGCTGACTGGCAACAATATACGTGACAGAAATCTACTAGGTATATTTTCTGAATCAACTCGACTGGTTCTAGAACCTCCATGTACAAAAACTACTATAACTATCCTGGATTGCGTATGAGAATGCAAAATATGGCGTTTTAGGGGGGTCTACCCCTTACGATTTTTTCGATCAAAACTACAAGATTTTTTATTGCGGTTTTTTGTATTAGAAATGAAGTGCTGATGTCACTGATCCCTTTTCTGAAAAACCAATCATCGGTCCGTCGAGTAGCAGTCAAGATATGCAAGTTTGAAATTTGAAAAATTTCACATTTGAACTAAAAAAATTTCAAAATCGGGAAAACTGGAATTGTTTCTCCTTAATCAGATAGAGCGACCTCGAAAACCAGTATTTCGAAGATAATAATGAAGGAATCCGCCGTAGTTTTCGCAAAAAATAATAAAGTTGTTTTTTCAGTTTTCATTTTCGAGTTGAATTCGAAGGGCTGTACTGGCAACAATATATGTGACAGAAATCTACTAGGTATGTTTTCTGAATCTACCCGACTGGTTCTAGAACCTCCATGTACAAAAACTACTATAACTATCCTGGATTGCGTCTGAGAATGCAAAATATAGCGTTTTAGGGGGGGTCTACCCCTTACGATTTTTTCGATCAAAATTTCGAAACTTTTTATTGCGATTTTTTGTTTAAGAGATGAAGTGCTGATGTCACTGATCACTTTTCTGAAAACCAATCATCAGTCCGTCGCGTTGAAGTCAAGATATGCAAGCTTGAAATTTGAAAAATTTCACTTTTGAACTAAAAAAATTTCAAAATCGGGAAAAACTGGAATTATTTCTCCTTAATCAGACAGAGCGACCTCGAAAACCAGTATTTCGAATATAAAAATGAAGAAATCAGCCGTAGTTTTCGCAAAAAATAATAAAGTTTTTTTTTTCCTTCTTCTTTTTCGAGTTGACTTCGAAGGGCTGTACTGGCAACAATATATGTGACAGAAATCTACTGGGTATTTTTTCTGAATCTACCCGACTGGTTCTAGAACCTCCATGCATTAAAACTACTATAACTTTCCTGGATTGCGTGTGAGAATGCAAAATATATCGTTTTAGGGGGGGTCTACCCTTACGATTTCTTCGATCAAAATTTCAGAATTTTTTATTGCAGTTTTTTTTGTATTAGAAATGAAGTGTTGATGTCACTGATTCTTTTTTCTGAAAAACCAATCATCGGTCCTTCGCGTAGAAGTCAAGATATGCAAGTTTGAAATTTGAAAATTTTCATTTTTGAACTAAAAAATATTTCAAATTCGGGAAAACTGGAATTATTTTGCCCTTAATCAGATAGAGTGAACTCGAAAACCAGTATTTTCAATATAAAAATGTAGGAATCAGCCGTAGTTTTCGCAAAAAAAAATAAAGTTGTTTTTCATTTTTCATTTTCGGGTTGACTCCGAAGGGTTGTACTGGCAACAATATACGTGACAGAAATCTACTTAGGTGTTTTTCTGAATCTACTCAACTGGTTCTAGAACCTCCATGCACAAAAACTACTATAACTATCCTGGATTGCGCATGAGAATGCAAAATATGGCGTTTTAGGGGGGTCTACCCATTACGATTTTTTCGATCAAAATTTCAGAATTTTTTATTGCAGTTTTTTGTATTAAAAAAAGTGTTGATGTCGCTGATCCACTTTTCTGAAAACCAATCATCGGTCCGTCGCGAAAGAAGTCAAGATATGCAACTTTGAAATTTGAAAATTTTCATTTTTGAACTAAAAAATATTCAAATTCGGGAAAACTGGAATTATTTTGCCTTAATCAGATAGATCGACCTCGAAAACCAGTATTTCGGATATAAAAATGAAGGAATCGGCCATAGTTTTCGCAAAAAAAAATAAAGTTGTTTTTTTCATTTTTCATTTTCGAGTTGACTTCGAAGGGCTGTACTGGCAACAATATACGTGACAGAAATCTACTAGGTATTTTTTCTGAATCTACTCAACTGGTTCTAGAACCTCCATGCACAAAAACTACTATAACTAACCTGGATTGCGCATGAGAATGCAAAATATGGCGTTTTTAGGGGGGTCTTACCCCTTACGATTTTTTCGATCAGAATTTCAAAATTTTTTATTGCAGTTTTTTGTATTAAAAATGGATGGAGTGTTGATGTCACTGATCACTTTTCTGAAAACCAATCATCGGTCCGTCGAGTAGCAGTCAAGATATGCAACTTTGAAATTTGAAAATTTTCATTTTTGAACTAAAAAATATTCAAATTCGGGAAAACTGGAATTATTTTGGCTTAATCAGATAGAGCGACCTCGAAAACCAGTATTTTGAATATAAAAATGAAGGAATCAGCCATAGTTTTCGCAAAAAAAAATAAAGTTGTTTTTTCATTTTTCATTTTCGAGTTGACTTCGAAGGGCTGTACTGGCAACAATATTACTTGACAGAAATCTACTAGGTATTTTTTCTGTATCTACCCGACTGGTTCTAGAACCTCCATGCACAAAAACTACTGTAACTATCCTGGATTGCGTATGAGAATGCAAAATATGGCGTTTTAGGGGGGGGTCTACCCTTTACGATTTTTTCGATCAAAATAAGAAAATTTTTTATGGCGGTTTTTTGTATCAGAAATGAAGTGCTGATGTCACTGATCACTTTTCTGAAAACCAATCATCGGTCCGTCGCGTTGAAGTCAAGATATGCAAGCTTGAAATTTGAAATATTTCACTTTTGAACTAAAAAAATTTCAAAATCAGGAAAACTGGAATTTTTTCTCCTTAATCAGACAGAGCGACCTCAAAAACCAGTATTTCAAATATAAAATGAAGAAGAAATCAGCCGTTGTTTTTGCAAAAAATAATAACGTTGTTTTTTCATTTTTTCATTTTCGAGTTGACTTCGAAAGGCTTTACTGGCAACAATATATGTGTGACAGAAATCTACTAGGTATGTTTTCTGAATCTACTCGACTGGTTCTAGAACCTGCATGCAAAAAAAACTACTATAACTATCCTGGATTGCGTATGAGAATGCAAAATATGGCGTTTTAGGGGGGTCTACCCCTTACGATTTTTTCGATCAAAATTTCAAAATTTTTTATTGCAGTTTTTTGTATTAGAAATGAAGTGTTGATGTCACTGATCACTTTTCTGAAAACCAATAATCGGTCCGTGGCGTAGTAGAAGTCAAGATATGCAAGTTTGAAATTTGAAAATTTTTACTTTTTACAAAAAAAATTTCAAATTCGGGAAAACTGGAATTATTTTGCCTTAATCAAATAGATGTGAACTCGAAAACCAGTATTTTCAATATAAAAATGTAGGAATCGGCCGTAGTTTTCGCAAAAAAAATAAAGTTGTTTTTTCATTGTTCATTTTGAGTTGACTTCGAAGGGCTGTACTGGCAACAATATACTTGACAGAAATCTACTAGGTATTTTTTCTGTATCTACCCGACTGGTTCTAGAACCTCATGCACAAAAACTACTATAACTCGCCTGGATTTCGTCTGAGAATGCAAAATAGAGAGGTTTTAGGGCGGTCTACTCCTTACGATTTTTTCGATCAGAATTTAAAAATTTTTTATTGCATTTTTTTGTATTAGAAATGAAGTGTTTGATGTCACTGATCACTTTTCTGAAAACCAATCATCGGTCCGTCGCGGTAGAAGTCAAGATATGCAACTTTTGAAATTTGAAAATTTTTTCATTTTTGAAACTAAAAAAATATTCAAATTCGGGAAAAACTGGAATTATTTTGCCTTAATCAGATAGAGCGACTCGAAAACCAGTATTTCGAATATAAAAATGAAGGAATCGGCCATAGTTTTCGCAAAAAAAAAAATAAAGTTGTTTTTTCATTTTTCATTTTCGAGTTGACTTCGAAGGGCTGTACTGGCAACAATATACGTGACAGAAATCTACTAGGTATTTTTTCTGAACCTACTCGACTGGTTCTAGAACCTCCATGCACAAAAACTACTGTAAACTATCCTGGATTGCGTATGAGAATGCAAACTATGGCGTTTTAGGGGGGGGTCTACCCTTACGAGTTTTTCGATCAAAATTACAAAATTTTTTATTGCAGTTTTTTGTATTAGAAATGAAGTGCTGATGTCACTGATCACTTTTCTGAAAACCAATCATCGGTCCGTCGCGTTGAAGTCAAGATATGCAAGCTTGAAATTTGAAAAATTTCACTTTTGAACTAAAAAAATTTCAAAATCAGGAAAACTGGAATTATTTCTCCTCAATTAGACAGAGCGACCTCAAAAACAAGTATTTCGAATATGAAAATGAAGAAATCAGCCGTTGTTTTTGCAAAAAATAATAAAGTTGTTTTTTTTCATTTTTCTTTTTCGAGTTGACTTCGAAGGGCTGTACTGGCAACAATATATGTGACAGAAATCTACTAGGTATGTTTTCTGAATCTACTCGACTGGTTCTAGAACCTGCATGCACAAAAACTACTATAACTATCCTAGATTGCGTATGAGAATGCAAAATATGGCGTTTTAGGGGGGTCTACCTCTTACGATTTTTTCGATCAAAATTTCAAAATTTGTTATTGCGGTTTTTTGTATCAGAAATAAATTGCTGATGTCACTGATCACTTTTCTGAAAACCAATCATCGGTCTATCGCATAGAAGTCAAGATATGCAAGTTTGAAATTTGAAAAATTTCACTTTCGAATCTAAAAAATTTCAATATCGGGAAAAAACTTTAATTATTTCTCCCTAACCAGATAGAGCGACTCGAAAACCAGTATTTCGAATATAAAAATGAAGAAATCGGCCATAGTTTTCGCAAAAAAAAATAAAGTTGTTTTTTCATTTTCATTTTCGAGTTGACTTCGAAGGGCTGTATGGCAACAATAAACTTGACAGAAATCTACTGGGTATGTTTTCTGAATCTACTCGACTGGTTCTAGAATCTCCATGCACAAAAACTACTATAACTCTCCTGGGATTCGTCTGAGAATGCAAAATATAGAGTTTTAGGGGGGGTTACCCCTTACGATTTTTTCGATCAAAATTTCAAAATTTTTTATTGCATTTTTTTGTATTACAAATGAAGTGTTGATGTCACTGATCACTTTTCTGGAAAACCAATCATCGATTTGTCGCGTAGAAGTCAAGATATGCAAATTTGATATTTGAAAAATTTCACTTTTGAACTAAAAAAATTTCAATATCGGGAAAACCAAAATTATTTCTATTTAACCAGACAGAGCGACCTCGAAACCAAGTATTTCGAATATGAAAATGAAGGAATCAGCGTAGTTTTTGCAAAAATAATAATAATGTTTTTTTTTGACTTTTCATTTTCGAGTTGACTTCGAAGGACTGTACTGGCAACAATATACGTGACAGAAATCTACCAGGTATATGTTTTCTGAATCTACTCGACTGGTCCTAGAACTGCATGCACAAAAACTACTATAACCATCCTGGATTCGTCTGAGAATGCAAAATATATCGTTTTCCAACGAAAAGGTTTTTGTGGGGACCCTGTATAACTCATAAGAAAACAAAATATGCTCGATTGGGAAAACTGAATTTCATTGATTGTTTCAAGATCGCCCAAGAAATGAGGGGATCGACAAAATTTGAATTTTTTTAAATGAGATTAAATTTTTAGTAATATAATTTTGTTTTTCTCGAAAAATTCCCGAAATAATTACAAAGGAGTGAATTCATTTACTTTCATTACTATGTTTCATTATTAGATGTCCTAATAAAATATTAGAATTCTTCGATTCGATATAAGTGGAATTTACGAGGTCAAACTAAATAGAAACTTAAAAAAAGGTCCACAACAATTTTTGTCCCTAAAAATTTTTTTAATTACCTACAATTCCCGAGAGAAGAGAAATCCAAAAAAAAAAAATTGTTTTCCATTATATTCACGGATTTTTGGTGAACCTTGAATTAAAATTAATCAGGCAAAATATTAATGAAGCACCGTTAGATGAGGGAAGAAAAAATCAAGACAAGAGAAGGATGGGACTGAAAAAAACCAGTACAAAGAAATCAAAAAATAAAACATTGATAATTTTTTCCCAAATTGTTCTACCCATTCGCGAGTGGCACAAAAAAATTATTTGAATACTTCATTTGACTCCTTCTTCTTCTATTACTTTCATTCAATCTGTTTCAAATTCATAATATCAGGAATAATCTCATTTGTGATTATTCGTTATTGGGCCGAATTGTTTCTTCAAGTTATTTCGATAATTCAATATATATTATGTAAATATTTCAGGTGATAACTTAAAATTCATGTTTGTTCAATCTTGATGAAATTTCAAATAACCGAGAATTTCGAATATAAATTTCGATATCTAATTTGTGTCAATTCTTAACTATGTTAATTTTGGTTCTTCAGAGTTATTTTCGTTTGGACCGAAATGCAATTTTAAATTGGAATTCTTCAGGCCAACTGCAAGTCGCCTGTAATTTACAATTCTGAGTAGGTACACCGACAGTTCAATGGTTTTTCAATTCGGTTTAAACTTTCATTTTAAGTAACGACTATAGGTCAACGAGGTAGGTAAGTTAGAGTCATAAAAATGTTTGCCCTTTTCAAGGGTTATATTACTCACCATTTAATTCTTGTTTTGTCGAGGGATAAAATTGAATGCCAGTAGAAGTAGAAGACAAAATGTCAGATACAGATGGTATAAGCCCTGCATTTCCCTGAAAATGAGGAAAAATCATCATTCGATTAATTCCAATGAAATACTAGTGGAATATGAAGACGTTTTTAAACAAAACTAATGAATTGGGAGTGTTGAATTGGGTTCAGAAAAAATTAGAATGAAAATATGAATATGGAATGGATTTACATATTTCATAATGTCTGATTTTTCAATACATATTTTCTACTTTTCCTACATCTGGATTTTGTACCAGAATATTATTTTACCTTCATTAAGAAAATCCTTCTTATCTCAGTTGTTGTTGAC
>CM076614.1:29312113-29541555 GCA_038502775.1 Hippodamia convergens
AAAAAAAACACGTGTGGCACTCGAGGACTGCCGCGGTGAAGCTATTGCATAGCATCTATTCAAAAATGAGAAGATTATATTGTTGATTTGAAATAATTCTTTTATTTATCTTACAATACATGTAGGTTATTCAGGAATGTTCATCATTGAAACAATAGGTTCATGGTAACTGAAATAAGAACCATAAGTTTGAGAATTTATGTCTTCTAAATATCTGGAAAACACCGCGTCAATAGTGGTCCCATATTTTGTTGTGAATTCTTGTGGATTATTATTCATTTTTGAGTACTATAAGATTGTACTATGTTCTCGTTCCCATAGAGTGCCTGTAGTTCTTGATTCTTTCTTATTCTCCATTCTCCCGTTATTTCGTCTCTACAAAGCCCAAAAATAGCCCTCAGGATCTTCCGTTCCAGTACCAGCAATCTATCAGCCTCACGTTTATTCAGGATCCATGTGTCACTCCCATAAGTTATTGCGGGACGAATGATTGTTCTGTAGATTTTTATTTTCGCTTCTCTTGAAATTAATTTTGATTTTAAAAGTGTTGCCAAGAATAATATGCCCTGTTTCCGACCATAATTCTCGATTCCACGTCTCTTTCATTCTTGTTATCAGCTGCTCCCAAATATTTTTTACTACTTCAAAATTGTAGTCATTTAAAGTAACATTTTGACCGATACGTGATCTTGGGTTTTTTGTGATTACCATATATTTGGTCTTGTCTTCATTGATCCTGAGGCCTACTTCCTTGGCTCCTTCTTGCAACAGGGTGAAAACTTCTTTCGCGTCTCTAACGGATTGTGTGATTATGTCCACATCGTCGGCAAAAGCCAGTAGGACCTTCGAACCCTGTGTTGCGAAACCGTTTGATAGTGCGACATATCAAGTCCAATCGCATAAGATGGGCAGGACATGTCATGAGGTCACAAGATGGAAGACTCCTCAATACAGCATTCCGGAAAGGCCTGAGGGTAGAAGAACGGTTCGTCGTCCAAGAAAACGGTGGAAAGACGCAGTGACCAGTGATTTGCAGAGACTGGGAATAACACAATGGGAGCTAGCAGTACAAAATCGACTAGAGTGGAGAAGAATAGTAAATGCGGCCAAGACTCACCTTGAGTTGTAGAGCCATTGATGATGATGATGATGATAAGATTGTACTGCTTGATTAACCCTTTGTTCATCAAAATTCTATATTCTTCTTCATTTATTCATGATAGGGATTGATGCCACATAGAAGCCTACGCAAATGAATTATCTACACTACAATTAAATCCAGAGTTAAATTTTCATCTGAATTGGACATTTGGTCATTTCTCCCTCAGGCCATTTCCACTAAGTATCATAACCATTTTAGGGTAATTCAAGGGAACAATACCCGTCAAGTTGTAGATGAAACTTTATAATTGAATATTCATATTTTTACTATTGGGTTGACTATTGTTCTGAATTTGATAGATTAATGGTGGCGTGGAAATGTGTGCACGCCATGTATAACGTTTCTCTCAAACTCGCGATATCTCAGGAGTAGTAACTCTGAGGAAAAATTCATGGCGACCATTTTGAAGATAATCTCGAAATCTTCAACTTCTGGTCGAGGTTACCGTTTTTGAAAAAAAACTAAATTCAGTACCTTTGACTCCGAATTATTTTTATCGCAATTTTCGAATATCTTAATTACAATGGTTTACCTTGACTCTCCACAAAATTTGACTCCTCGGCAATTTTTGGTATTTCAAATGTCTTGATTGACCGTACGCATTCAGACATTCCGTACCCGTATTTGGCACTTTACACGAAGAGGCGCTATGCCATTGGTCAGACGAGCACGAATCAAGAAGCCATCGACATTTCGAGTGCAAAATGTATAATATGTTCGTGCAATAAGCGAGAGTTCAGCTTTATTTATCCTTTCATACAGCAATTATTTCGATCGGCTAATTTAAAGTGGGGTATTTTTTCAATTGAGGAATGAATTTTCACTGGTTGCATCATGCAGCCAATTCAAATTGTGCATGTATAAAGCTTGGCATGACCTTTTCCAGAAGACATACTAGCCAGAAAGATTTTTTAGACCTACCAATACTATAATATAGGTAAATCTTCATTCTGCAGCATCCAAATGAAACAATTTTGAGATCGACTTTTTTTTTTTTTGATTTGTCCGAATATTATCTACTGCCTAATAAATTCAGAGATATCTCCAAGAAAAAGAAACAGATGTTGTTATTGGTCCCGGTCATTGAGAATTGTCCACGTTTGTTTACCTAAACAACCCGAGTTGTTGCAAGGTCATAAAACATTTATAAGGGCTATAAAATTCGTCTAGTTTGACGATTTTTAGGCATCTCTTGATGATAAAGATGAAAAAAATTTCATTTTTACTTTTGGAATACCGCATATATGAAAACGTGGGAGTTGCGTTAAGAAAAAAATGGGCGTGTGCTCTTCGCACGAGAATTTGACTAATGGGAACGAAGAAATTGGTGAAAAAGTTCCGAAGCGTTTGCTGTGGTGCAATAATTATTTATTGTAAATGAACCATAACGTGTTTTTGGCCTGATGGATTACTTGTCGAATAGTAAATTCTTGTGAGATTTTGAATAATATTGTGACTATTGTGATACAGTTTATCATAGTGAGGAATATACGTGTAATCGAATTATATTAAGGTAAATGCCATTATATTTTACAGGTAGTACGTTTCATTGTTTATGATATTATCACCGATAGCACGAAGATTTTCGTCCACTCCACCAGGAAGTGTTCCTAGCGAATAATTTTCAGTAGCGCGAGTTTAATTTACGAACCTCTGCGTAACCGCCTTGAAGCAGAAAAGACGGCAAACTTAATATTTGTAAAGTATAATGTTCCAATTTTCAACTTCTCTTACTAATATGAAAATAAGTAAGTAAAATTAAAAAAACATGTAAGTAAATACTTACACTTGATATACTTAATACTAATTCACTTCAATACAAACTGCTTCATCGTTATTTTAATTCTTTACTCATATATTATTTTTTTATAAGATTTCAAACATCCGCATCCGCATCCACATCCGCGGATGTCAGTTTTCGAAAATCCGCATCCGCATCCGCGGATGTGAAAAAATCGGCATCCGCAACATTCCTGGTACGGAATGTCTAAATGATCTTGCCTTAAAAATGTCATGACCATAGAGATAGTATAAGTATACTATCTCTATGGTCATGACATACACATGATTTTTAATGAGTGCTGGTGGCAAATGAAGAAGAGTGGAACTGTCGAAGTATCGTGGAAAATATGCACATAACATTTTGCTCCTTCCACAACGTTATCATCGATTGAATCACAGAAGTAATTTTGCCGCAATTCAGGTCTTTCAGCCTTTTCGCATCCGACTTCTGGAATGGTGATGGACTTCAGAAGTGGGCGTTCTGCCGATAGAGCATAATTTAGGACGTTGCCTGTCGAAGGGGCGATAGTTCTTCAACGCCCAGGAAACATCAAGTGGCATTTTCTAAACTACTGCCTGCTCGCAATCGGCCGCATCAGACCAATTGAACATGATGAAGTATTCAGTCCGGGATCGATGGAAGAACACGCGACGAACTAAAGCCTCTCCTACGTCGGAACCGATCGGCAATGGCGTTAATCTGTTATTACTTCAAGGTGGAAACCGCTCATGCTCTAAATTGCGAGGGCGGTTTCTCTTATTCAAATCCGTTTCCCCGCGGGCGGACTGGCGGATAATGCTGTTTCTCGTTGAAGATTCATCGGCCCTGGCCTGTAAAAGCCCGACGGTTCTACAGGCTTGAGAATTTAGCGAGATGGCGTGCAGTCTATGCAGTCGAAGTGGTCGCATAAAGAAAAATCGGTTTGGTGTGCCTTTGATTTAAAATCTTCATGAAGTCGGCGAGCCGGCTAAAGTGGAATTAACTTTTCGTAGGGAACGAGGAGTAGCTTTTTTGTATGCTACGTCCTACAATGTGGCGAGGAAGAAACTTTTGCGTTCGTCAATTTATATAATTTCTCTAATTTCGACTATAAAGTGATACTTTCTGATACCCATAGACGTGATCAAATGTTTTACTTTTCGCAACTGTATATGAAAAGCGAGATGAAGAGTGAATCACACGGCTTTAATTGTGAAAAGTACAAATTCATTGAGAGACTTATTTACTTCAATGTCATTAGGTCTATCCAGGAAAAGAATTCTAATATACAAATTCGAGATTCTTTATTTCTGACCTGAAGTAAATAATAATAATAATAATAATAATAACATTTCATCACAGATATTGATTAGGTACAATAAAAGGGAAATACGTCATACAAAAAAAAAAGAAGAAACATAATTTTTAGTTAATTATAGAGCAGCAGTAGTCAAAAAATTCTTGAATAGTATAAGGTTCGCATTGCAAAATCAGTTTTCGAGTTCTATTTTTGAAGATTTTTTCGTTCTGGGCACTGTGATCATCATATTTTCAAACAGACACATAAATGGAAAACTTCGTTATTTCAAATATATTTGGATTCTGCGAAGTTGAAGCTGAATTGTCGAATTTTTTGTCAGGAAGATTTTCACAAATTAGTGTTCGTTCAGTTTTTGAAAACATCGAAGATTGAAAATAGCTCATTGCGAAATATTTATTTTTGCAGTAAAATAAAATAAAGTACCGTGATACTTTTTTCTGGTATAACTTTCAAAGTGAGCTTGAATGAAACCGAGAATAAGACTATCAAATCTCAGTTTTCGAATGGCCATCGAATAATTTTGAAACTCTAGGAGAAAATACAATGTGTCGAGAATGATGAGCAGAATATTCAGGGGTGATTGCTAGACCCCCCCTCTCATGAAAATAATTATCTGAATCGATCATTACCGGAGTTACAGGGTGTTAAAGTTTAACATTTTTTCCACAGTTTTTCTACCTTACGTTCTAACGCGTTGATGATCTTTCGACAAAAATTTCGTGTCTCTTTCAAGTGATGAGCAAAACGAATTTGCGAATATTTTTTTTCCCAATCAGTAGAGGGCGCTACATGTGTTTAAATGGTCCTTAGTTTTGTGTGCAAATTTTGCGAATATTGTCATACTCTGGACTTATTTTCACAAAAAATCAATGGATAAATCTTGCCGTTTTCTAATAAACGATGAATACGAAATCTTTTCAATATTTAACATAGTAATACCCACTTAATAATAAAACTACATAACATAACACACGTAAATTGAATTTTGCATCCTCTATATGAAATCCACAGTATAGATGTTACATCGATAGATTAGAAGAAGTACAAAAAAGATTTCTCAGATTTTTGGCCTATAAAAATAATTAAATTACACTGAATCATACTTATTCGCATATAAGGAAAGATTTCGGTGTTATGTTTCTCTCAGACTGAAGAAAAATCACGAACGTTCTATTGCTCTTTAAAATAGTTAATAATATGGTGTCGATCCCGAGTACTCCTAATGAAAGTAATTAAACGAAAACCACAATGAATGGGAATTATTTTTTTCTACATGATTTTCAAAAAGTTTTTAAAAACTGTTTGCAAACAAAATTGCCGTAACTTTTTCAGAGAGAGAGTTTATTCAGAGTAACGGAAATTATGTGGAAGAAAGAAATATTGTAATTTATATTTATTGAGGTTTTTGATTCACAATCTGTTGATATCAAAATGAAATGCTATGCGTTAGGTACTCTAAAACTTCAAAACTGCTGGACCAATTTGGCTTATTTTGGTCTTGACTTATTCGTGGAATTCCAAGAAAGGTTTGGAGGGTGAGAAAATATGAAAATTCAAGTTATTTAATATGGTTTTTCTTTAGAAATGGAGGTGATCGATTATCATTGATTTTCGATTATCATCGATGTTTGACAATAATATATCGAAGTTTTAAAATTGATTCTGCATTATTTATAAACATCGTTCCATCTTCATCCCAATTTCAATAATTTTTACAAGTAGGGACGACGCGAAGTTTACATAAAACACTAATGTTATCAATAATTATGTTATCAATGAATAATACATTAATATTTGGATAAATATCGGGTATCATGTTCGGTTATCTATGTTGATATCGATCATTTGTGAAAATGATATTCGAAGCATCTAAATGCAAAAACAGACATTTGATGTAAAAAAGCAGTTCCGAGAAAAACCTGCCAAAATCATAGTTTCAAATCGAGAAACTTCCAGTGTTGACCATTTGAATAATGAATGAGTGCTTCCAAAAATCAACTTATGAACCTGGGGTATAAGAATCAGATGGCCAGCAACTTTTTCTGTTGTAATCCTTCCTCAACTCATTTTTTCGGAAAATGTCAAATGTCCGTGTTTGCATTTGAACGTTTTATTTCAAGTTATGTCCTCTTCTTTCGTGATAGATACAATTCACCTCAAAATGTTCGAGAACTTTTTTGTCAACTTTTTCAATTTCATTTTGCGTCACTGCACGTCACGGGAGGGCCCATGCATTGAGGGCGTTCACTGATTATTTGATTGTAGGAACATGTCAGTTATTCAGGTATATACATATACGATGAGTTAGGGAAATACAATTGGGTCTGGTAGGCTGTGTAGCAATCAGGATATAGGATTCCTCAAATTATTCGTGTTTGAAGATAACGAAGGATTGATAATAATAACAATGATTTCAATAGCCGATTTGAGCAGACGAAGTTGTACAGGCCAGCTAGTTCAAAATAATTTCATTTAGAAGTAACTATAAAATAATTTAGGGAATATGGGCTGAAAAGCTATCTTCAATCTCATACTTGTCCTGCAATTTGAAATAAGTGTTCGAATCGGTAATAGTAGATGATAAATTCATGAAATTTTTCAGTTTTTTTGCAAACGGTTCATTTTTGCTTAACTATTGGTGTCATTTGATAGTATTTGGTTTTACTCTGTTGCTGTGTGCAACTGAGTCACTAGTTATGAGACATCTTGTATAAAATCAAATCGGTAAATGTACCTTTATGTTTTTAAAATTGTCGCTGTCGTGAAACTTTCATAGTATGTAACTCACACAAAAATGCGAGTCACTTTTGGATATTTGAATATCTCGTTTAGTTATTCATTAATTGTTGATCGAAAACTGAAAGAATGAATAACTGGTGATGGAAAAAAATCCTCTTGATCGGAAGAAATTATCCAATAATGCATCAAACCTAATGAAAGAAAGTTCTCCAAATGTCTGAAATATCTGAAACTACAGAAACTGATGTGCACCGACTTTCTGAGATCTTCTATGAGACAGGCGAAAAATAAACTTGGCAGGAGTTGCTCATAAAACGGGTGTCAATCATTCAAAAGCATTAGAAACGATCCGAATACAAGAAAATTGGATGTCGTAAAAATCGAAGCCGAGATATGTAGAACGACGGTTTTTTTTTCATGTGGAACTAGGTCTTTTCACGTCAGGAATGGAATGGTTTTCCGAATCGCTCCTTGGCAAGCGATGAAGAGTGCGACACTACGATAACCTGATGTTCAGAAGGTAACAAGGCAGCAGGCAGCAATATCGACCCTGAAGTCGATTATCCATAGCTTGAAGCTGATGCACTCACTCTATATTTGTTGGGATCAGCTGGGCAAAGTGTAGGTATAATGAGCTCTTCAAATCCAACGTAATCGTCGGAAGACTTCGCCTCCCATTGATTGGTTTCAGTCGAGTGTTGGTGGAGGAAAACCCTGTTATATGGAGGCAAGACACGTTCCACGTGAAAAAAAAAATTGATAAAAAGCAGTGTATGAGGTAGAAGTTATGCCCGCTTTTTTAATTCAATGCCAAGGGAAAACTGAAGGCAAATATCATTTTATAATATTAACCCTGACAGTTGGGAAATGTATCGATAAAAAAGTTTTCCAAACAATTATTCTGGAAAAAAAATTCAACTATTGAATACAATTTGGTAATGATGGGTAATAAATCTTACAGGAGACATATTTTGATATAAAGGTAGGACTTTTCATGTGAAAACAATTGAAGGTTCTCCGATTTCCTGAAAACTTTATTTTCACTCTCAGTCTCTGAAACGAGAAGCAATCAGATGAATTTTGTAAATAATGGAAAAAAGACCTCTGCGAAAAAATTTTAGCACTAATTTGTCAGGTGTCAAACACCCACAAGAAGAAATAGTTGCCTAACAATGAACAAAAAGAAAACACTTTCAACATTGAAGTGTTCCGGAGTCTATCAGGTCCTCTTCTCGTTTCAGAGAAAGGAAGAGAAAATCCAAATTAATTTTCTAGGAATATGCAAAGGCGTTGCAGACAATATTTCAATAGATACGCTTCGATTTTGTTTTACCAATCACAGAAATCAATGCAACAAAATCCTTGTGTTGAAGAAGCATTTTCCAATCATCATAGATCTAATTTTTTTCAAACAAGTCGATATGTTAAATATACAGAAAAGACATGAATAACCTATCCTAAACGAAACAATTTTTTGGAACAAATAGGGTTTAATTGTAAAACTACTCTTTTTCATGGTTTTTGATGAAGGATTCATCACCTTATTTTCACTTCATAAAAATTTTTAATAATAATATAAGTTATGAAACTTCATTTCGAGTGTATTCGCATTATCAATTAAACGCTGGAACTCGAGCACAAATTATCAGTTAAATACGAGATTGGATATGACCCAAAAAATAATATTTGGGTATTCATAAAGGTAATGTCTAAAATGAAACCCTTCAATATGTTCTGCATGCAATTTTCCAAAAATTTCGCAAAAAATCGTCGATTGAAAATTTTCTATCAGTTTTTCTACTCCTATGGTTCGAATAGTTATAATTATAATACAGACAGAGTTTCAAATTGAAAAGTTCTTGAAGATTATTTTCATGTCTTCATCAAATTGGAAGATCTCCTCCGATTTTCGTCATAAATCTCAACTGAAAAAAGCTTTTATGCTAATTTTCCGATTTTAAAACAAAAGTATCTGATTATTTAAAATAATAAAGGTGCATAATAAATTATGGTTATTATTGAAATTTTTTCCATCACATAATTTCCTGGCAAAAATGAATTAATTCTACTTGAGCATTCATTTCCAATATTTAATGTAATTTATGACGTTTGTTGGTACACACGTTTCTCATTCTGCTCTTGAACACATCGATTGATTCCGGCACAGTCAGATACCTTCACATTCGATATAATTAGTCTATAGGAGTAGAATCGGGTCATCGCAGTGGCCACTGAAACCCCACCTTCGAATCCATTTTCCTGATTCTGAAAATAACACAGCAATAATACCAATAATAACAGAATTGATAATGCCTTAATTAATCTGCGACAAAAAATAGAAGCGTTAACTAGGGAATTCAAATACTCGCAGAATGAGGTGGGTATCACACAATTCAGTTTTGAGTTTGAAAAAAAACTGAATATTGCCTCACATAATAAAAGAATTGGAAAAGATTGCCACTGAATTTATTTAATTTAATCATATTCTTTAATCACGTCTGCATATAATCAAAGCGGCCTCAAGTTTCATTTATCGATGTAGCTTAGTGAAGACAAAGTCACAATGGGAAACAAAGAACACGTGCCTAAAAAACGAGTCTTTCAAATCCTATCATTATTTGAAGAGAACAAAAGTTTATTTTGTTTGTTGAAGACCTATCCCGCATGCTAATGACAAAACAGAGTGTAAATATTCATCGCATAATTTTCTTATGGTAATCCAATATGCTGCCCACCACGAAATATATATCTTTTTTTTTTCGTTTCAGATTCGGATGAGGATAAATCTGCGGTTGTCCAGTGGAACTGAATACATGATTCGAATGCTCGGTGAGTAAATTACGGAATGTAAAAATTCATTCAATTACGAAAGGCTTTGTGCTTATTCGAATGAAAAATATGAGGTTTTTTTTGTTAAGCAGCACTTCAAGAGAAAGTATTTCACGTGATTTTTGTTGTTTGTTTCTCAGGGAAAGTTCCTCTTCTCATTTGAATATTTCTGCTGCAGAAACAATGATGATTCTACTCTGATTACAAGCAAGAGTGATTATGAAATAACAACATTCTCATCATTGAGAAACTGTTTCAGAGTGAAGTAGGTTAAATTATTCCGTTTCCGTTTTTCTTGTTAATTTTACAGATCAGTGTATGATGCTAATAATTTCCTCGACTATACTTTAATGCAGAAATTATACAAAAAACAACTTTTAATTGTTTTTCATTTAATCGTATCCAAAATCAGTTTCAAACAATACTCTTCGTAATTCAAATTGAACATGTGATGGAAATAGAAGAGAGGAAATATGGTTTGATTAATGTTGAAAAACATCGAAAAGAGTAAAAGAGTTACTGAGTTAATGACCAGATATTTTAAATCAAATTCGAGCTGATCAAATTGTGTTCTTCAAATATTTTAAATGTTGAAAAAAAGGTTATTGAGATTTCAAAATGAATTAAAACTAATTAAATTTCGTTTTCGACTTCCTGAAATTGAAAATTTTACTTTATTCTCGAGAGTACAGATGTTCGTCATTTTGCTGTTGACACTGAAACAATTGGGGCCGCAATCGTTAGATAAACACAAACGATCCTATAATCGTGGGAAATTATTCATAAAACATAGGGTAAATAATTTAAATTTAATGGTAACATTATTTTGGATTATTTAATGAGTTTAATATCACGTCCATAATTCTGTCCCCTGGGAATTGATCGATTGAGCGTTTGCAATAAATTACAATGGTAACTATATTCGACACACAATTTGAATATCAGGAGAGGATTAAAAAATCAGCTATGAGGCACTAACTGAGTTTTTTTTTTTCTGGAACTTTCAAGAACTCCTGTTGATTTGCTAATGTATGAAAATTCCTAGGTACCTATCATAAAACCTTAATTGAATTTCAAGCTGAAAATCTTTTTTCATTTATTATTTATTTCATAAATTTCAAACGCAATATTTTTCAGAATTCAATTTGTTTTAAGAAAATGTGATATACAGGTTGTCCCAAGAGTCGACTTCAGTCAGTAATCAGGAATTCTCAAATTATTGGATGCACTAGTCAAAGTTCGAAATTATGTTTCTTCCAGAAATACCGTTTCTTTTGACTGATCTAAGGAATTATGTAGTAAGAGTTATACGTTTTCAAAAACCTCATTGAACGTGCGAACTTTTGAAGCATCTTGGCAATTTTATGTGGTACAAATTTTTGCAGTACAGGGTATCCCAAACTGCTTCATTTGGCTGGTTGTGGTACTTCTAGACTAGATAGGTAAAAACGTTGAAAGAAGTCCTAGACTCAATTTCCTTGAAAACACCAGTAGTGAAAACCGTTTCACGATATCTTCATTTGTTTTGAAGGTATAACAAATATTTGAAATTTTTTCTAATGTGCCATAACTTTTTCATTTTCGTAAATATCTGAAAATGATAAAAACCTTCAACAAGCTTCTTTTCATCAGAAATAAGGCATTATTTCAAATTTTCTTTATCTCTGATTTTTTTATGATACAAAATAAAAAAAATGTGTTTGTTATTTGAAGTAAAAAAAACAGTTGTTTTTCACGAGAAGAAAAATATTTGATATAGTTTCCTTTTTCCTGTGGTAAAGCGCTTCTGGAAAGTTTGAATCGTTCTCAGATATTTTCGTGAATAAAAAGTTATGGCAAGTTTTCGAATTCGATAAATTTTTCAAAATAAAAAAAAAATTAAGATATCGCAGAACGGTTTTCACTCATATTGTTTCCACGAAAATCGAGCCCAGGAGACCTTTCGAAGTTTTTTACCGATCTGGTCGAGAGGTACCTAAAACAGTCAAAATCAAGCAATTTGGGATACCCTGTAATATTTGGTTTGGCAAGAATTGAGTTTGAACAGAGTTGAAGATTGAAGGTTACAGAATTATAATTAGGGATAACATAGGAAAAATAAAAATTTAAAAAAATTGAAAATTGTAGAGAAACGGTAGTTCGAAAATAATGCAAAATGAAAAATAATTTGCATTATACAAGACTCTGATTTCTTTGAACCTCTATGACTCAGTGTATTTCCCGATTCTGGATTGACATCGACTTCTGGGACACCTGTGTAAAATCTACAAATTTGATAATTTTTAGCATTTTGACAATTTTTCCTGGACCACTAGAAGAATAAATTTATATTTCATGTATTACATTCCCCTCTTCAATTCATAATTTATCAGCCCGCAGAATTTTTTCTCAGGGGGGGCAAAAAAAAATCGTCGAAAAACAATAAGGCGCATGCGACATCAGTATTCCATTTCTTTCTGTTTCGTTTTTTATATTCATGCATGAGCGCCCGCAGAATTTATTAAAAATGATTAAGTTTTCCACCTCAACATTTTTTTAACATCAACAATATAAGACGATATGTATAAGATAATACGGTAACTGTTTACTAAACAAATCACAATCCATGAAAGAATATTAACAGGAAAATGAAATATAAATAATATGAAGAACGGAATGAAATAAATTGTATTATTGCTAATAACTACAGATACATCAACCAGTAATAAGGAAATAAAAACAAATATACATATACGCTCGATGAAATGATATTCATAAAAACCATACATGAATAATAATGAAACATGAAATATAAATTAAATGAAACAAGAAACTCAGAGATTATTCGAAATAACACAATATAAATATATTATCAAAATGAATTAATTATAAAAAAAAAAGACATAACACACACAAAAATAATAATAATAATTCTGAAAATGAAATACCGGAATCGTAATACCACGCATATTTTATTCTGAACTAAAAACCAGCCTTCTGTTAGTCTCAAGAAATCTAATGGGAAGTTAATTCCTATATTTTTCTTAGATTGTTTTTATCAGTACACGAGGAATGAGTCTGCATTGATAAAGGTTTATTTTTTAGGTGTCTTATAGCGATCGTCATCGGCATTCGATCTTCTGTGAAAAAATTTTAGAATATCCATATATTCCATAAGTAAATTCATCATATTATAAAAATATATGAAATATATATAGAAACATAAGTAAAATGACTCTCAAGAAACAAGAAAAAAACAGTCTTCCGGGACTGCCGATAGAAGTGAAATCTGAGCAACTTGTAAACTGTATCGTCGAACTATTTGGTTATCATTTTTGAATTAATTTTGGTTTACGAAAGAAGTGTTTATGATCAGGTATCAAGCAAGTTCAAATTGATCATTAATACTTCCCTACAAATCAAAAATCATTCGCAAATAATAACTTAATGGGTCGACGTTCTACGATACAATTCACGTGTTACTTTGTTTTCACTTCTATCCGCAGACCCCAAAGACTGCCACATTTCGAATTTTTCACAGTTCTTATCAATATCTACAATTATAATTGTTTAAAATTTCACATTGAGAGGCGCCGAACGAAAAAATCATCTACGTAAATAATCAAAGAAGTTACCGTCGATAACACAATTTGGAGTCAAAGACACTAAAAACGAAGAATACTCTCTGAATAGGATTGTTTGGAATTCGAATGCAGCTTTCTCTAGAATGAAAATACAAATGAAAAGATTCTATATTTCCGCCTTCTCGGAAAAAAATATTCTGATTGAATGGACAATAATTATTGAAATATGAGAGTAGTCCCACTTGTCGCATGAAGAATCCCCCATCAAAGAAACCGCCTAAAAAACCGGTCATAAAACGAACATCTGGTAGCGATTGAAGAGAATGCCGATAAGCATGGGGTAGTTTATGAATTTATTACTTCGTTTTAGGTAAACAAAAACATGAAATTCATCGTCTTCGAAAACTTTCCAGGATTTTTTTCACCCAAAAAGTGCTCAACACGCCTCAGGGAGTTATCAATTCGATAGAGGATCAAAATCTCAGGGGGGACCATGGCATCCCCCTGCCCCCCCCCTGCGGGCGCCCATGGTGTTGGCTCAGAATATTCATACGCAAAACATTCCGTGATTCATCGCTTGATAAATAACTTTTTATGCAGTGAAAAATGTCTTTCCAATGTTCGAGATTTCTTTTTCTGTGAACCATGGGAAAAACACTTGGAGACCGGTTCAGGCGCCAGCTATCGGCGTCAGGACGTCCTGATGTTGCTAGATGAAGCGTATAATATTCGGAAAGCAGTCTCTCGATCGTTCTCGTCCGAGTTCTTCCAATCGAGAACAAAACAACTACTGAATATTCAATTAATTCTTGTTCAGACTGTCCCCCTTCGATTCAATTTAATTTATAGGGGTCAATGTTCGGTCCGAATAGAATCCCATACTGTCTACTCTGCAGTATATTCATATATGATATATTTTCATCGAAGATACTTAAAAATACTCTATGACCGGAAGGAAATTTTGTTGTGTTTTCAACATTCTGGGTACAGCAGGCTTAAATTGTGTATCTCCTCACGCCCGATAAGATGTTTCACAAAGCGTTGGAATTCACGCTATCAAAGTTCAAGACAATATGGTTGCTGTGCCATTGACTTGGACATCAGGTCAAATTGTTGGATATCGTAACAAACAGAGACGTACTTGATATTTTCAGTATCGAATGAGCGATTATATAATTTTTTATCAAACGTACCATTACAATGTCATTCTCATCGAAAAGCTATACAGGGTGGGCAAAATTGGTGATACATGAACTACAACTTTTTAACCCCAACGAGATAGAGAAAAATGAATGGCACCTTACGGTGGTATTTTTTAAAAAAACAGATAATGCCATCAACTGCATTCCTCTTTCTTCTTTTGTTTTCGAGTTATAGGCAAAAATTGAAATTTGGGCGATTTTGGTCATTTTCTCCGTTGCTGTTTGTGCTAGGATGTTGAAATAAAAACATTATACAGGCACTTTTTTCATAGCAATCCAGGAGTGTACTTTGTTTTTTCCGAAGAGGATTCCTTGCTGAGCTATACCATAAGGTTGTGTTTTTTCTTATGGAAACAATAGTTTCAAATGGCTTAGGAAGAATCGCCATTTTTTTCCCGTTTCAGAAATATATCATACATCATACATCGCCCCCAGATTCATTCAGATATCATGAAAAATATATTTTTATATGTGAAATTTGAATTATTGAATTTTAAGTAGGCTTAATCACAGAATAATATGTCTCTACGCATGGTGTCATAATTATTTTTGTGATTGGATACTTGATTCAATTCTCCGTGGTTTGATCTTGTTCAGAACAACTGTCAATTATTAGAATTCGAAGTCATTATTGCCGGCAATATGAAAATGTTTTGAAAACTACAAGAAATACGATATGTTAAAATGTTTTATTTTAGCGGCAATAATGACTTCGAATTGACAGTTGTTCCGAACAGAGATCAAACCACGGAGAATTGAATCAAGTATCCAATCACGAAATAATTATGACACCATGCGTAGAGACATATTATTCTGTGATCAAGCCTACCTAATACTCAATAATTCGAATTCTACATATTGAAGATACCCATTGTCAAAATTTATTTTTGAGATTTCAAATATTTTATAAGTTCGAGATAAAATTTTGCCGATTTGATCGCAATGAAGGTTTCTTTGAGCAAAATCACGTGCGGGAGAATAAAATCTATTAAACCCATAGAAAATTTTCTGCTCTCTCAATCAAATCGCAAAACTCAAATATACAGGGTGTTGAATCTCAGTTTGGAAGAAGTCCCATATTTTTCCAATACAAACCCGATATTAACTGCATATACTGGTTGGTTAAAAAGTTATGAGATATTGAATTTTTTGGTGATTACTTAGACCAGCCTGTATCTCGATTACGAAATTGATCAGACCTATAAGGTTTTTCGGACTCGCACAGAATAGATCTAGCTTGATTACCGTACCTATGTTCATTTACCAATGAAACATGTATATTATCATGATATAATTCTGAGTTGCTAGATAGAGATTTTGATTATGATTCATATCTATTTCACTGAGGAGGTCACAGAATTCGATATTCCACAATTGTAAGCTGTCAAATAGATTTACAAAGCATATATAATA
The DNA here is from genome assembly GCA_038502775.1 of Hippodamia convergens. Lineage (NCBI taxonomy): Eukaryota > Metazoa > Arthropoda > Insecta > Coleoptera > Coccinellidae > Hippodamia > Hippodamia convergens. The sequence goes on from CM076614.1 coordinate 29,328,105, forward strand.
TATAAGCTTCATTTGGACCCATGCGATTCCTCAAACGGGACTACTGAATACCCCAATATGCGAATTTCGATTTTCCACCTATGCGTGAAATAAATAATAATAATAATGAAGGACTTCATCTAGAAAAAGTGTAGAAACAAATGAGAGAAGTGTATCCAAGGCTACTTCTACACTCTCCTACACTTATCGCATGAGTTCCATGTTGAACAGATTTTTCTGTTACAATATTTATGCAGTTGTGATAGAAAAAAAAAAGAAACCACAATAAAAAAGCAGTAAAAAAAACAGAGCGGAATAAAGAAGATAAATAAATCGTGAAATTTAAATTTTGCTGTTTTAATCAGAAACAGAGCGGCAAAATTAGAGCAAATTCTGTGTTTAATCTTGAGTTGATCTGTAATAAACGAACATAGTGAGGCGAATGAGTAGATTTTTCACGTCAATTTTGAATTTTTCCAAATTTTCAATAGTTTCAAAATCCACCGTTTCCAGATTTTTGAACCACCCAGTATAACAGTACGTTCGAAATAGTGACATTACTTAGTTCCACGAAACGTAAAACGCAACATATGATAGACACAAACTAATCAGTGTAAATATTTACAGACGATTACGACTACAACCATTCCGTTAAAAATGGCATTCACGCCATGAATAAACATTGTACAAAGCAAATACAGAGCTCTCCGATAGTTAGGTACACGATTTACCGAAGGATAAAATGTGTCATTTCGAATTGGTGATCGATAAAGGTTTGGTATCATGATCCAATTTTAAATTCGTTCTAGGTCATACAAAGGTCAGCATTATTTTTTAATTATCTGTTTCAATCTAACTAGATATGTCAATACATGTGAAGTAGTGTGTGGGATCAGTAAAATCAGGTTTTTTTGAAACAAAAACATATATTCTTTTTCACAATAAGTTTTCTTCTTTACCTCATTATCATTATCTCTAATTATTAAGAGATTTCATGCTTTCATGAAATCCATATATTCCCTCATGAATTTGTTCTTGAATAAGAGAAACGAATAGTAAGAATAATTAGCAACTCAGATACATTAGAGTGAATAAGTGGACATATAGGGTTGTACCACAGTAAAATTATTCCAAGAGTTTCTGCAGTTTATTGTTGAACTGGCTTCAATGGCACAATCCCCGAATCATCTTCTCTCTTTCCAAATTTTTATGATAGAAATATTTTTAAATAGATTCAGTTATGTTTACTAAGTCGAGAAGATTGAAATTTGTATATTCTTCAAATATTTTGGTGATATTCATATTTTTTTCTTGGAATGCAATTTTGACAGTGAATTCGGAAAGTCCACTATAACACACTCAACAAATATTTCTTGAGTTTTTATAGGATAATAATTGAAACTTGGATTCTAATAATTTATGCCCTGGGACGATTGGAAAATTACTTGACTTTTTTGAGGAAAGTTAAAGATTACCTGTAACAGTTGGAGAAGTTTACGACGAAAATGATGTGGAATCAAAAAGTATCTCTGATATAGTGGTCATGAGCAACAAGCTCTCAGCGACTTTAAGCTATGGAATGAATCAATTACATCGAAATGTTCACCAGTCACATTGTGCACTTTGTCACATCTCCACTGCAGGACTGTGCAACAATTAACTACAATTATATGATTACTTCCTTGTGCTTGTTGGCATTCCATCTTTTCGAATAAATGAATTGCTTTTAATGCAGAAATGTTTTTCGTGCTGATCTCGAGTGAAACTAGAATATAAAATATATTGTGATTTAGCGGAACACAACCGCAAGAATGTTGAAACTATTGAAATGCAGAAGAATTCAAAAATGGGTCCAATTTCAGGTGTCAAATGGATCAGTGAAAAAAAAAACCATAAAAAAATCATCAAGGACCTAAATCTGGGAATTTCACATCTACATTACAGGCATTTTTAAAATTAATTTTCAGTCAGTAAATGATTGGGAGGCATTTGAATCAGAGTAAGAATACTATTTTTTCTATTTCAGTATAGTAATGAGTTCGTTACAGTTCTAAAAGTAGTGCTGTAATGAAACTCATTACAGCATTGTTTTCATTAATATTTTTCGTTTTGTGGTTGTCAGTACTGACCTCCGATCCCCTGAATATTCAAATCAAACCAATAAAGATTCCGTAATCCGTCAAATTTCGTAAGTCATACGAACTACCAAGATACAATACAAAAGTCTCTAATTTGAATTTCGAGAATATTTCACAAATCTTGACTGAAATAGAGAAAATATCGTCTAATACTCGTTGCAGAAGGGAATTTCAACACTCAAGCTATCGAAATTTCGCTCCTTCGTGGCTCTTTTTCGAACTTCGCATTCGTGTTGGAAAAGGAGCTCATTCTGCAACTTGTTTCAGAATATACTATTTTTAGATATTGTCTGGGTGAGCTGAGAAAAAGTGCTATTTTTTGTTGTGTAGAGTTTTACAAGTAGTTTCATGAGCATTAAGTAATTCACTAGAAATGTCTCCCATCATCTGGTACTGCAAATCAGAATTTAATGATTTTAGACTGATAGAGCAATCAGGATCATTCAAAATGATCGAGAAAATAAAAGATGAATGTTCGAAAACATTTCATGTAACTTAAAAGGATATTTCAATCATATTAGATGTGGTGGAAATAATAATAATAATGTTTATTCATGAACAAGAACAAAATTATTATACCTCCAGTGAAAATTTAATACACAGAAGAGTACAAAAAACAAGTTTAAACCACCAAACCTACATGGTGGTGCGGAGGGAAAATGACATTAATTCATTGTATGTCGTGCATTCTCAATGTAGAAAAATCTCTTGGAAATAATATGAAAGAAACTATCAATACTCGGTTTAATCACTGGAAAAAACATACAAATTGATCATTATTTGAAAAAAGCTGACAGAAGTTCACCAGCAGGTCACAACATGTTTCTGATCACCAGCCCCACACATTCTTCTGGATGTGTCATCATCTGGTAAATAACTTTTCTTATGGGTTTTGATTGCAGTTAACATTTGGTGAATGATAATGGCGAGTTTTGACTTTTTAATTTATTTTAACAATAATTATTGAGATATAAAAAAAAATATTTTTGGTATTTTTTCTTCCGATTCGCCACTTTTAAACTTATGTAATGAACTTTGCCACTCCAGGGAACATGATACTGAAGACTTCCCGTTTGATCTAATGCCTAAACCGAGGCCGAAATCTTCGGAAAACTGTAATTATGTGAATCTTTCGAACAAGAGTAAATAATTTTTTTTACTGATATTAGTTTTTTGAATGATTCGAAATGGATGCAGGAAAAGGGTTGAAATATGATAAAGACAAAAAGTATTTCTTTCGGACTCAGAAGTCTTAGACAGCTTTTCCAAAGTGGTTGAAATAATTGAAATTACTCGTTTCCCAGCAAGCTATGCTTAATGAGCTTCTTGCCGTTAATTATTATACCATTTGTCTACTGAACTAGGAGGGATATTTTGTATATGAGTTAGGATGTTGTGCATAAACTATGTCAATGTCGTCTTCATTTATCGGAACAACATGATTAAATTTCAACCAACTTTTATATTTTGTTTTTCCTGAAAACTTAATTTTTGTTTTTCTCCCAGTCTCTGAAAACAAGAAACAATTAGATTTTTTTTAATAATATAAGAAAAGTCCCTGCGTAAAAATTTGGGCACTAAATTGTTAGGGCCAAATTTTACGAGAAGAAACTGTTGCCTAACAATGAACAAAAAAAACACTTTGAACTATCAAGCGTAACGTTTCCGAATCTAAATCAGACTCCTGCGTCAGACAATAACTAGTATGTATTTATTCAACAATACAACAAGTCCGTTGTATTCCTCATTTCTAATAAATAAATAAATGAATAAAAAACTTTGTAGAATCGTGATACTTTTTTTTATTTTTGGATTGACATATTTTATAATATTAAAACAAAAATTTTTTATTGTTTCTTGTTTCAGAGACTGGGAGAGAAAACGCAAATTAAGTTTTCAGAAAAATGCAGAGAACTCCAGACAATATTTCAATAGATATTTTATATTTGGTCCCTAGTACTCCTTAATATACAGATAAACCGAAGGTATTAGGTAAATTCCTTCGGACGATGGCTGAAAATATCGCAGAAAATATAGAGGATCGTTATAACTTATTTAATCATCGGATTCAATAATCGTACTTGTTATTTTTCACCTGACCAAGAAAAATTGGAACACAATTCAGTCTGCACTCGAAATAGACAATCAAAGTTATCTTTGAATAAATTATCAAAAATTCGTCTGATATAAGACGTTATTTCCGGTTTCGCGTTGAAAGAAACGAACTAGAATAACTTCGGACTTCGGTCAACACGAGTGTGATTTGTATTTTTTTCCTATTTCAAGACTTAAAACCAGACCTAATGGCGTTCCAAATTTTTATGGGAATTTCGGGCACTATAATCTCGTGACCTGCAGGCAGAAATGTATTGTTTTACGATGTGAAAGGATGGCGTACCGATGTTTATGACGTTGGCCATGCCGTATCACTGTTAGCTCAGCTGTAGAAGACATCAAAATGTTGTCAGGGTTTAATGGATTCCTTTCGAAAGACCTAATCGAACCCATTGTCTCTCAAAATTGATAGTAGACCAATGTGGAGAACATCCCATCAATGCTTCATTTTGTATTCCATTTCATGCGTTTTGACTGGTGATGGATGCAGATTCAATATGTATATTTGTACAAGCAGGCTCGACTAACAACTTAGTTGTAAAAGCTTCAGCGACTCCGAAAATACAACAATGAATCCGTTTCATGAGCTGGAAGGTGTCACTAACCCAAGTCGACTCTATTATTTATGACTTGTTACTACGGAGAATTCGATAAAAACATTTTCGCACTTACCCTGCCAAACGAAATGGAGAGTAAAGTTTCGTTTACACTCTGTTGCAGAACTGTACAGGGTCAGTATTCGATTAGTACATACAAGCTGTTTCTGAATTGATTCGAAAAATTTTTTATTATCCACACTTTTTTCCTCCAAGTTACATACCTTTGAAATAAGTGTTCTTTTTCAATGTACCTGCTTTAGAAAAATTAACAATTATGAATCTCGGCAGATAATTGATGCTGATACAATGGCAGTTTTTGAGTGTTTTGTGTAATCATAAGTATGTAAAAAGAACAACTCATAATATTTTGCATCGGGATTTTATAATACGCCTGCCTATGTTAGCTAATTCGACAAATAGATTTGAAAAGACATAATAATAATAATGAATTTATGTCCTTTCAGACATACAAGTGTATAGGACAAGTTACAGAATTATGATTAACTAGTCTCTATATAATCATAGAGATAGTCATTTACAGTGTAATAGCACTGGACATATTTTTTATATCTCGACGCTTTATCGATTAATCATACAGTTGTTAGTTTGATAAAAAAAATAATGCTGGGATTCATTCCCAATACATTCACAGGGAGATTATGAGTTACGTGGTCTGGTGTCAGTTCTTTGAAGAACTTGAACTAATTAAGTGAATAAATTTCAAAAATTCTTGGCGGGGAAAGAGTGTTGAAGAAAAAGGTGAATAAATGAGAGACCCCCTTTATTTTTACCAAAGATTCCTCGAGTATCAACCATTTTTATCATTCTGCTGGGTTTAAAGTTACAGGCTTCTGAATATCCATAAAAAAATGTAATTTTGAAATACTTATATCTCGTAAGATATTTCATCGATTAAAAGGGTATTCGGAATATAGGTTTTCGTTTATGTGGTAAATTTTTTAACAAAAAACGAGTTTTTTCCTTTATTTTCAATACACATTACAAAATTCTACCAGAAATTCAAGGAACCCAACTTAATGAATATTGGGTCATTTTGGCAAACAAGATCATTCTTTGTCGAAACACAATAAAAAATATGTAATATACATATACCTATAAGAGAAATTAAAAAATGGATTTCTTTCACTGAATGAAAGTATGTTAAAAAATTCAAAGGAAGAAAATAAATTTAATTACAGAGTTAATTCATACCAGCTCGATGGAATATTCGCGATTTATTTTGAACTCGAGAATTTAATGTATCAGCTGGCTTCACTGCGGCAACACCTTTATAACTTATAATCGATACCACTAGAGTGGGTATGCGGCATGAAAACTGCCACTCCATATTACACTCTAATATTAACAAATACGATGCTGCATCGATTTTGTTCCGATTGCACCAGAAATGATAGAAAACGTCGTCATCGTTCTGTAAAGTTTATTTATCCTTATCTGGTCGTGTCACAATCGCTTTGTTTCATACTTCACAGATCAACCAGAGGCGCCAATTAAGTTTCAGCAAGGGGGACTCTGAACAATTACGATGAGAAATTTCTGGTTCGAGGTCAACAGATTTGTTTCCGGATATTATTAGGTTTTTTTTACCTTCATGAAGAGGTCCTTATCTATCTCGATTTTTCTATCGAATATATTTGAATTTTTTCACAATCTGAATAAAGAATGTTATCCCCGATATAATCTATTCTTGCCGAAACACAAGTAAGTCAGAGTTTGGCCTTTGATCTTCCTAGATTTGACCTTTATGATGAAGAGCTGCTTTAATAAGCCAGGACTAATGTGACGGCAATATAATCAACATCTACGCTAGTTTCACATGTAGCGAACGGAGGGCTTGCTTGAAGGGTGTACCTTGTGGCTATTCATAAATAGCCACGAGGGTACATCAAAGGGTGTATAGGGCGGTGTAATTCATTGATATTATAGATTTCTTCCTCGAATGAGACATAATGAGGTGGTATACCTCATACCATACTTAATTTTGTAATTTTGAAAGATATAACAATCCTTCAGCGAAAACCTCGGAATATATGTTGATATGAAATTTCTAAAATTCAAGTAAAAAAATTTCTTCTTCTTTAAGATTGGCTCATATTATTTAAACAGTTGAAGACGATCCATCCATAAGGTCCCTTTAACGGTCTTCATAAAAAGAAGTTTCGAAAAAGCATTACTAAGACGGCCGAACTTGGTTAACGAATAGTTAATTAAGTTGTGAAATTAATTAGAATTGAAGGAATTTACAAACGACTGGGCATCGAACTGGAAGTGGATTCAATTATTCCTCAAGAGACCTCCTTGAAGGTCAGAGTTCAGTTTTTTTTTATTCGTTTCAATTCGGAAACTTTTCATAATATCCTTCATTTTCCTGATCTCCTTTTTGTTTTTCAAGAATTGATTCTTCTTGGCTTGAAGAAGACTAATATCTGTTCGAACTCGACAGAAGAAAAAAGTTCTTTGAGGAGTAGACTTGAGTTCATGGTAGGTAGGTACCTTAAAAAGGATGTTGGAATTTTTATTATAATATTATCTTCCGACATTACTCTCGATATTAATTCTTAGCCGGTTGACCAGTTAGAATATGGAAGGACATTTACATGTGCCGTTCTAAACTAACGGAAGAACATTTATAAATTAGTGTATAAGTAAGATATCTATATAAATATACAGGGAAAATAGGGATGAAGATAAAAAAGTATATATATATTTTTTAATATCATAAAGAGCAATATCTTTTCAATATCGAAGAAATGGGGTCTTCATGAAAAAAAAAATTGTATTCGAAATTCCGCATGGTCGATAACGTAGGTGAAAAAACTCCCAATGGACCACGGCCAATAAGCCTTATACAGGATGCTCCACAACTTACCCGAAATTTTTAACCACATGCGCACTCTTACGAAAGAAGTTGATTTCTCAAAAAACAAAAAAGAAGTCATAAAAGTCCTACAGTTATCGAGATAATATAATTATCTGCCCTGTTTAAGCGGAAACATTGTCCGCTAACTCCTCATTAGTGTACACATGTGACATTTTCATTGATAAATAACCAAAAACATAAACTCGCCAACTGCTTTGTTTTTTAAATTCACAAAAATTGACCGTTCTTGTTCAGATCACCGATGATACAAATCGAATCTTATTCATACTTCTTATCAGTATGAAAAAATGAAAAATGTCGTGTATTTTGTTGTTGTCAGTTGCCTTAATTAATTATTGAGGCGTGTTTGTTTTTTTTTGGAAATAAACTTCTTTCGTAACAGTGCATATGTGGTTGAAATTAATGGATACTTTTGTAATGAATTATTTACCGGTTTTCATGAAAATTATAGACCACAAAATAATGACACAAATTAAATAATGCTATCTATGATTTATGTAGATCGCTTTGAAAATCTGATAATTTAAAATGAGTCCACTGATTTTCGCACCGTATCTTTGAGTTTTCCGGCAACAGACTTAAATTTCCTTTGCTTGCTGCTTCTCGAATAACTTCTGGAGCTCATAAGATGATTGCATCCTGAATATCATATTTATGAATCATTTTTCAACACTCAATTCTATAGAATAATTCAAATGAATTAGGTATGAAATTATATTATGACAGCTTGATAAACAGGTTGATATGGAAAAGAATGGACCGTGACATGGAAATATACACAGAAATTCATTTATCATGAAGGATGTCAAGGTTCCTTAGAAAATATGATTTTTCAAACGAGTAATCACGTTATTACTTTGTTATAACATCTATGTAACCGCACAATTTGAAATATTCAACTGAAAATATAAGTGAGTAGATTGATTGATCCGACCAGTGTAAAAATTATTCTCGGTTGTAGAATAGTTATTTCGCTGAATTTGTATAGAAATATTGCCCTAAACATCGTTTACCTAGTGATTTTTGCATCGAAAAATATTGATTGCCAGAACTGTCTTCTATCTCATGAAATTTGACAGATGTTGAATAAATCCGTGACAGTAGGCCAATATGCCATGAATAAATATTACTGAAAACAATGTTAGAATGAAATATTCGAGAGTGTTTTTCCTTCAGTTTTAATAGTTTTTCTCACTTTCTCTATACGAAGTTAAACTTACTGAGGTTTTTCAGGGAATTTACCGGTGCAAGTTGGTATAATCCTATGAAACAATTCTTGTCGGAGAAAAAGATATGTGCTTTTCCGAAGATTTTTCAAGATAAGACAGCACAAATTTTCCTATTAGTTTGTGAAGAAAAAAATTTTCCTTAAAACTAAAACGATCCGAAATATTGAAACGGAACAACAGTGTAGCACAATTTTTTCGTCATTGGAATTCAATTTTTGGAAAGTTGTTTAGCTGGCACATTTTTTCGGTTTTTCAAATATCTGGAGAACTACATGGAATTAAGAAAAACTTTTCACCGAACAGGGTGATTCATTTATCTTGGTAATCCCAATTTTCTCGAAAACGCCTGAATATTTTTTCATTCTGTGAATGGCGTTTTGAACAAGTCAATGTCGACTTGAGATGCGCATAAAATTCTGCGAAATAATTATAGACGCCAGGCGTCGCGGCCCTATCAAAAATTTTTTCTCGTGTCATTCGAAAGATAATTTCATTCCGAATTTTTTTTTGGATACAATTTTTATCGATTTCTAACCGTTAAAAATCTGCAGCGTGCTTTATGTTGATTCTATTCCATTTATTTTTTCTGTATTGTGGTAGTAGGCCTTTATTTAGAGACATAGATGTGATTTGAATTCAAGAAGGCTAGTTTTCTGGTCAATGTGCTCCTTCAAATAAGATGAAATATGTGGCTACAGCAAGATGGATGGGGCTTCATGCCACCACGCTGCCATTCTCAAGAGATATTTAGAACAAGAATATGTATGGATAATAATGGCCGGTATATAGAACATATGATTCGAAATTTTTCGTTCGTTATAAAAAAACATGTTTATTATTATAAGATATAATATTTAACAAATAAAATAATAGAAAAATAGTTATAGAACCTCCGTCATTTTACGGAAAATAATTTAGGTCATCTAGCTATTATGATCGATACACAAGTTATATATCATCTCTCTATTTCATCATAAGTCACTTTGGACAAAATACAATCGAATTCTTAATCTCAATATCTCTTCACAATGGCAGCGTTGTGACATGGAGCCCCATCTTGCTGTAGCCACATATTTGATCTTATTTAAAGAGGCAGATTGTTAAGAAAACTCGCCTTCTTGAATTCAAGACATAAAATCATATCTATGTCTCTAAATCAAGGCATACTACCCCAATACAGAAAAAAATAAATGAAATAGAATCAACATAAAACACGCTACAGATCGCTGACGGTAAGAAATGGACAAAAATTGTATTCGAAAAAAAAGTTCAAAATGAAATTATCTTTCGAATGACATAATAAAAATGGTATGTCCCTGGAGAAAACAATTTTTGATAGCGCCGCGACGCCTGGTGTCTCTATTTATTCCGCAGATTTTTATGCGCATCTCAAGTCGACATTGACTTGTGCAAAACGCCATTCACAGAATGAAAAAATATTCAGGCGTTTTCGAGAAAATTGGGGTTACCAAGATAAATGAATCACCCTGAACGAAGCATCACTACCTTACACAAAATGAATTTCGCGAATCGCAAAGTGATGGTCCAACTTCACATTTTTTTTTTTGAAAAATTTTACAGATTTATCAACGGATGCGGGGGACAACTAACCCCCATTAAATGACGTCGCTGCTCGTTCTGTAGAGTTCATTCTCTTTATCTGGTAATGTCACGAGTATCGCCGCTTTTCGCAGTTTGTCCCACAGATCGGCCATCTTATCATCGCTATCTCCGCCAGTTTACCAGCACTTCGGTGCGGATTTTTACCGCCAGTACCAGTGTCGGTTTGCTCGTTGCATGTTCTCCGCTCCGCAGCACGCCTACGAACCCGACCAGCTCCAGGTGATTCACTCTGGTTGCGCCGCCATTGTAATCTTATGAATCACGTTCTTCTCATTCGATACCTATATCCACAATGTGTTCTGTATCTCGCTGAGAAACCGGTCTTGCCTGGCTTTTCAGTTCTCTCGAGGATCGGGCCGAATTGGTTGTGTCGAAGGAAGATGTCGAAGGCGTCGTGCATAGATGCGGTTGTTGAAAGACTCTTTCGGCGTTTGTGTTAGTTTCGTGGTGCGAAATTTTCTGGGATTTAATTCATATTGGATTTCGTTTTAGGTAGGTTCACTTTTCACTTATTTTCCATTATGACATTTCGATTTCTTCGTTCTAACGACTCGAGGATATGCAGCTGCTTTGTTATCGACTGAATGTTTCGGTATCGACAAGTGTTTTTGAAGTGTTCGGCTGTGAATCACAAAGAAGTTTGAGGAACTGGTGTCGTTGATATCAAATAAGTTCTTGGGAGTAATTAAAGTCCATTTGAACGAAACAATCAGGATTTGATAAGGCAACCGTTGATTCGTTTAATATTTTCCACAAGACTCGAAAAAAAAACAAGACTAAATACGGATTATATAACAGTGTTTACTGTGCCCCATTTTGATTGAGACTGCACTGTATCTCAGCAGCTATCATCAAGGATAGAGACATGCTGTTGTCGCGTCCCCTGCATGATTTTTTCATGAAACTTTCAAAGCCACGAACAGAAATATCCCAAATATTATTGTTCCTAAAATACATAGCAAAAACAACAATGTTTACTTTTACAAATGTTTTCAAATCCTAGGTCGTGTGTAAAAAAATTAAAACTGTTCGAAATAGATATTTTCACAGTCAGTGTCGTGTTTACATTTTTTATTGCAGAGCAATGTTTTCGAGATTAGGCACACACTTGGTAACTTTCGAATTGGACTCGTTACATATCATCGTCAAAAATGTTGTAATTTTTCTCTCTCTCCATTTGAACGAAACAACCAGAATTGGATAAGGCAACCGACGATTCGTTTCATGTTTTCCACAAGACTCGAAAAGTCAGGAAAATAACAAAAAAAAAACAAGACGAAATACGGATTATCAGTGTTTACTGTGCCCAATTTCCTTGAGACTGCACTGTATAGCAGCTATCATCAAAGATAGAGACATGCTGTTGTCGCGACCCCTGTATCATTTTTTCATGAAACTTTCGAAGCCACAAACAGAAATATTCCAAATGTTATTGTTCCTAAAATACCTAGCAAAAACGACACTGTTTCCTTTTACAAATGTTTTCAAATCCTTGGTCGTGTGTAAAAAAAAAATTAGAACTGTTCGAGATAGATATTTTCACATTCAGTGTCGTGTTCACATTTTTTTGCAGAGCAATGTTTTCGAGATTAGGCACACACTTGGTAACTTTCGAATTGGACACTCGTTATATTTCAAAGTCAAAAATGTTGTAATTTTTCTCTGGTTACATAAATGAATCACATTCTAATCTTTAAGAAAGTTCAACTTCAAAAATCCGGAAAACCCTATCTTTTAATAGTAAGCCTTCAATTATTTTATACTTACATGAAAGTTGAACATGCATGAAAAATCTCGTTGAAAATATTAATATTTTTATGATGTGTTCAGTTTTTTTTGAATTATATTTAAATGAATAGGTTCAACTCACATGGCTTTCTGAAAAAGTAATATTTAATTTAATGCATGTGTGAAAAACACAATAAAAAACTGATATTAAAACAACAAACTCAAAAATATAATTTTCTGAGTTTTGAAGGAAAAATTCATTGAGGGTAAAGTTGTGATACATCAATGTATCCAGAAAAAGAATAGCTGAAATATGACATTAAGACATTCAGGATGTTTGAAAAACATAGTTAGTGCCCAATCTCAGAAACACTGTTCTGAAAACATTTTCAGATACGCCACTGACTTCAATGTCAAAATATTTTTCATGAGTAGGTTTTTTTGTTACACAAAAATAACATCTCCAAAAGTATACAGTTTCGTTTTCGCTTTCGTTTTCGCTCTGTATTTCAGGAACAAAAGTATGTAGGTGGAATATTTCTGTGGTTTCAAAAGTTTTACAAAAAATTAATACAGAGTCTCTATATATTCAAAAAATCTGAAAAACAGGACAGTGTCAACGAAAATTGGATACAGTTTACAATCGAGTGTAAAATAATAATAAGCTTATAGTTTATGATATATACACTTTGATAACTACACATCGAATGATATTCCTAGTGTCCTTATAAAATCATGAAAAACACGTTCGAAAACACGACTTTCAAATTCAATTTTGACACGTATTTTGTCAATCTCACTCAACATATATCAGTAACTATATCATTTATGGTTTATCACCAGAAAAACCGGCGAAAAAATTAAATTAATGATTTATCAAGTGAAAACAAAGCTTTTGCATCACAGACCGGAAAAGAAATGAAACTACAGAAATGTGTAATATTTCAACTAAAACTTTAAAAAATCATACTGAAATAGATTTTATAGAAGTTTTTACTTGGGACGAGGTGGATAGTATTTTTATTACATTCCAATGTTTGAAAATCAATAATGAAATTTAGGTATTCATCTGTGCTGGACGCGCCCATATCAACCATTATATTTGAATTGATGTTTATGAGCATTGCACATTGAATTAAAAAGTTGAATATCAATCATTTCACAAAAAACACACGAATAATTGTATTCCATATTTAGCGGTTTCCTCAGTTCAGTCTCGAGTTTAGTGAACTATTCAAATCAATGGACGACTCGATTGATAGCATTAGACCTAACGCACACGAACGATTGTCGGTGACCGACTATTTTGTAGGAGGTTAACGCACACGGACGACAGTCTACGAATAAAACCAAATGGAGCGCGCTCCGACAGTTTTGTAGGTACGACTAAAAGTAGTTCGTGTGCGTTGGTGCATTCACATACGTGTTCTGCATTTCGACCGACAAAATTGTAGCTCACCGATTGTCGGTCGTGTGCGTTAGGTCTTATCCGAGGAACAACAAATTGTTTTGAGAAACCAAAAGAAACTGAACTGACATCTGATATGCACATATTGAATGAAATATAATTCAACGAGGAGGAAGAATTGTGATATTTACCAATTTTCTATACGCTCATTCGTATGGAGAAGAATGTTCACATTCAATTCAAATTATAATAATTTCATTCATGAGTCCAGGGTATATTTGCTAATTTCATGCGTAAAGAAAATACGTCACTGGAAAAAACTCGCTCGATGTTCCTTCAAAAAAGTCAATCTTTTAATGCAACAACTGAGTGGTTACAGACCACCGATTATGAACCACTTAAGTTAATTATATAATGTTGTTAACAATTGACAGGTCACATCGGATATAGTTGGAGGAAACATAAATTATAAATTCAGATTTTTATATGTTAATCCAAGTGTTAATCTCGAATCTCCATTCAATAAACCACATGATTTATGTGAGCGTGCCTACTTATAGTGGGTATACATATACCTGCACATTGTTGGCCGATAGTCTAGAATGAAATTAATCATTGGTGAACCACTCGGTGAACCAGTAACTTAGAATAAGTAGGCTTCGACCGAGGCTTAGACCTATCAATTGATTTATTATTCTGCGCATTTCATAGAGGTGAAATTGAAAATACATACTTAGTTCCCTTGAAACTCTCGTCTGCAACCCCACCCAACTTTTGTTTTTTTAACTGTAAAGATGACATGTGTGAATCCTAATGAGACCACACATGATATATTTTCAGCTTGGAAAAACAGAAGTTGGTAGGGGTGACACGAGGGGTTGATGGAGAATACCGAGAGGAATACCTTTTCTATTTCATCACCACAAATAGGAAAATTTATGAATATCTTTTCACAATATGATATTTTTTTTAGATATGGGCTCAAGCATATATTATACTCGAAAGGTACACCTGAGCGTTTATACTTTCTCTCATTTTAACACGTTGTGAAGTTATATACGAGCTCGAGTACGAAAAAAAGAAGAATAAAAAGCGTATCAAATCACATTAGCTACATCGAACTGTAACTGCTCCAAAAAAATCAATGTTTCCAATAGCGTCTACCCTCGCGTCTACCAGAGGCTGACATATTCATTACGAATAAAAATGGAATCATATTTGAGGAGAAACAAACAATTTACTTAATGAAAAACTCAGATTAAGGATATTGCTCTACTGTCCCAGGGAGTTACTGAAATTCAAAGAGTCTCTTCTCGAAAATTGTTGTCATTCTGAGTCCTGAGTCTGAGTTCTGAGTTATTTCAAATACTTCTAAGCGGAATAAATATCTGAATTTATGAGCATTGTTTTTTTTACTTATGCACTGATTAGTTTACACCAGGGATAATTTTTTTGAACATCCCTTTTTTCGCTTAAGGGTATCCACAACAATTCAAGGAAGGTCTTGTGAACTTTACAAGATGACACCACTAGAGCTTGAAAAATAGTCGTTACTTGATCAAATTCAATATAAATGTTTTCTTCAGATTGTCTAGAATACGGAAATACAGAGTGAAATGAGCTCGGAAATACACAAGATTCGTAAACAATTTTTAGAAAACTCGAATACTCACTCCAATCGAAGTGTTACAAATAGAATTCTTATGAAATTCAGCAAGTAAGTTTCTTATTAAACCACTTTTGAATTATGGAATATATTGATTCAGCGATGGGTGAAAAAAGTTCGTGAAGCGTAATGAAATATTTATTCACGAAAATTTACCTAGTTGAATCAAATTTTCTTCAAGGATTCATCTTATAATTTATGAAATACGGGATATTTCATTGAATAATGTTCTTCTTTATTATGTTTGCTCTCCCAAATTCTATTATACAGAAACCACATAAAACATGTTTGTTTATTCAAAATGGGACGATCCAACTATGAATTCGAACAAGTGAGCATAAGTTCCCTAAACTAATTTTACTGCTCTTAAGATTTGTATACTTTTTTTTATGATCGATTGGACCTCAATTCATTGAGTTCAATTGGACGCGTTCATTGAACTCACATCTTAAATATATTTTGATTCGAACTTGCTTTGATCCGATATTTTATTATGCTTATTGAAGACAGATCTGACTACTATTTATGTATGTGAGTTGTATAACCAGAGATAATGCTTTGAGGTAGCAACTTACATCCAAGTAAATAAGAATAAATCTTCAATTCATTTTCGATTGATCGTCTAGAACATTTCGAGAAAATTAATCTCCACTTAATGTTTCTTGTTGAAAATAGCATTTGAACAATTCATGAAATTAGCTGATATGCAAAAAATTAGGTATCAACAAGATGCTCTGTCGAGTAGCTTTTTTTCGTGCAATTATATCATGGTCTACCTCAATCTTACCACAATAGTTCGGTAACGTTGTTTTCAATCTTATATTTTGATCTCATTTATTTCGGAAATATTGATTCTTAGGTTATTATTATTATTACAAATTCCCCGTTTTATGTTGTCATTAGAATTCATTCATAAGATACTATAATCGTAAATATACTCTCGAATAATTCAATAATTTAAAATTTTTACTGATCGAAATACGCCGAAATTCTCTGTTCTCACGAGACATCGAACATCTTTTTTATTTTTAATTGGGTTCCGATATTTTATCAGTTTTTCCATTCATTTGAATTGAAGGGCATAATTTCTTTCAGCACGATTTACAGTTCGGTCCACTAGACGGAACCCTTTCCAAAAGTCGTAAATCCTTATTTTATTATACTTAGTTTTCAGCTTGTTATTGTTCAAGTGACCTACATTCACAGCTTTGCAAATGAAGGTCTTCATTTTCAAAAGTTCATATTCTCTCATTGAGACTTGTTGTTGATGGCGCAGTAAAAGAAATTTATTATGAAGGTTCTTTTTTACGACCATTTTATGAGTATTTATGATGAAGTTCACTATTAAACAATGAAAGCGAGAATGAAAGAGGTTTAAGTTTGGAGTTGTTCTTGGTTTGGGGCGAGACTATTGATATTTTCTTAGTAATGTGCACGAAACTGACGAGAATGAATTTTGATATTTTCATTGGCGTACGTACACTGAAAGTTTTTTGGAACAGGATTTTCGAGTCATTCTTCAAACTTTTAATTCATTATAAGGAACCCTTCATGCCAATTCACTATTAAATTTCATTTTATTTTCGTTTAAATAATATATCATACTTTGTATCTGAATAAACTAAAAACTTAAAAACTAAAAAAGTCATTCTTTTTTTACACCAACCAAAATTTTCAAAGTCAAATGGTACTTATTGTATATTGCCATCATAATTTCAATGTTTTAAGCTGTGTTTGATAACAATAATTATTAAATATCATAGCCCTGTAAGCAATTCCATATATTGCATAGAAGCACACGCATAGTGTGACCGTAACCTTTGCCGTAGCCTAATGGAGCATTCACACAGGAACAATTGACCAGCCATTCCATTGAGACAATCCAATAATCTAGTGTCTAGTCTAGTGAATTGGCATCGGAGACAGTGGATCCATTCACGTGGACAATCCAGTGCAGGAAACCAATTGATAAGCTATTCCACTGAGAAATTGGATTGGCTTGGTGGAATAGGGTTGTGTGAATAGAGACAATCAATTGATATGGAATGTCTTTACCTGCCAATAGGGACAATCCATTGAATTAGAACGATTTTGAATTCATTGGCGCCAATAACTTTTCCTCGGCCTTTCCTCAGCCTCGATACAATGGATTGCTTCATTTTAACTTGCATCTCAACGTTTCTACCCTACATCCTAGTTGATATCGAAAAAACAACGATGTCGTGAATCATCTTTTGAAAATAGCATTAAAAAATTCCAATAAATTGCAGAACAAATATTTTAATGAAAAGAAATTACGAGCAGAATATTTCAAAATCAAACGATTTCAACAAAAGCAGCTTCAATTGACGTTCAACATGCAAATTCGTTTTTGTGTCTATGCTGATCTTGAGATTTTCATCAGCTGTTTTCCGAACAACTGAATTCCGGAAACATCTTCATGATTTTCTCTCCGAATCAGAAAAAAATTTAATAATAGGAGAAGGGCACCTGTTTGAACTTGTGCACTCATTTATCTCCTGTCAAAACATGTCTATACATGGAAACATTTTTTATTTAATCTCGGAGTCAATTCTTTCCTCAATATATTTCCCATTGATTTCCACCGAACCATTAGTCACATTATTATTTTCATCCAACAAAATACGAGATTTTTCCTTTTTTTCAAGAATTTTACCACTCTACATGTGATCTTCGGTATTGGAACACTCATGACCTTCAATTAGCGATTTACTTGTTGATATCTTTAAAAGACTTCATGAACAGAAAAAATTTGTGGACTCTTTTTCTGATTAAAAAGTTCAGTTTTCATCATGTGTTTCGAATACTGTTCGTATATTGAATTTGAAACCATTCATTATTCTGAACTATTGTCAAAATCATAAAATGATTTAAGACCTATACTCACAAAAATTGAACCTTTGAATGATAAACAATAGTCAAAAAACTGTGTTTTCAATACGAATTTGTCTGATGAAGGAATCTGATATAGACTTCGAAACGTTACAAAGTTCAATACTGAAGTATTATTTCCTGTTTCATTGTTTAGCAACAATTTTTTTACACAGCGGCTCTCTTCTTTTATTCAAAAACATTGTTCCAGAAACTGAGACGGAGTTTCAGCAAAATGTAGAATCATCCTGTTATAAATTTCAATCGGAAGAAAATGATTTACGCTCAACATATCAAGAATATATTCATAAATATGATTCATTGTTCTATTTGTGTATGGTAGGTAAAATAAGAGATTCTACCGTTTCTGGAGACATTCTTATCCTCGTTCTTATCCATAGGCTACTCCTCAAGGTTTTCCAATGGACGTTCTGACCTGAATCTATCGATCGCTAAACAACTTTTCTCAAAAATATACTTTCTCATTATATTCTCTCAGAAAGTGTTTACATGAAGGACGCGAATTTGATACTTCCCATTAGAATGGCTTGTTAATTGTGCTCGTGTGAAGAAATGATGCACTTTCATGGAATGGCTTGTCAATTGTTCCCATGTAAATGGTCCATAATACGTTTTTCTGAAACACGTGTTGATCGTCTTATTATAGTTCAACGTAAAAAATAGTCGAAATACAAACATGACACTGATAAGACTACTTGATGTATCTCCTTCTGATAATGAAAGGCAGTTAGTAGATACGTATTATTATCATTTCTCTTTGTCTCTGGTTCAAGAGTGTTGAGATATCCAGAATGTATGCGTTTAGATATCGTGACTTTGAATACTGACCGGCAATTAAAAGACAAAGGAAAATTTTTGTTTTTATTTATAAATGGTTCGGCTCAGGATAGATTGATAAAAACTCCCCAAAGAAGGAAATATTTTGAAAATTTCAATATGAGTGTCATTCGAAAGAAGATTGCATTACTTTCCAAAAGAGGCAACGATCTTTCAATTAACTCATTCTCAAAAAACGTCATCGTCAATGCTCCCTTTTCCTCTGGATCTAATTAAGAAAGGCGAGTTTCATTCAGAAAAGGGCGAATGTTCCAGTAATTACATCAAGGAGGGAATATATTTCCACTGGAACACAGAATGGGGGATGATGAACTAATTAGAACTTCAAACCTCATAATCTTATAAACGAGTTCATAAATTTTTTTTCCCGTAGTCGCGCAAGGCTCATAAATTTTGCAAATTGCGTAGGAACAGCCTATAAACCATCTGCTGCGCCGTTTTGGAATACGTCCTGGAGGTAATAGATAATTTCGGTGCGGGAAAGCTGCAGAACAGTTTTAACATATCTTTTTTCATGTAATTCGTCTTTTAAGCTCACGCTCTTGTTCATTATTTGAGGTATTGAATTTCCTCGACATACGCAGAAAATCGCACGCGAAAGCTTATGAAATATACCAGAAATTTCTTGGGAAATAATTTCAAAACTGTGGTTTTGACATCTTCTGAATGTTAGTCATAATCGACTAAATAGTTTGAATTTCTAGTTTAACATGTTTAGTTTTCTTTAGAAACAAGCTACCATTTCTTGGATTTGCCCCATCTTGCAACACGTCAAATGCAGATACGTGTATGAGGTTGTTAATTTTTTTTTCAATTCAAAATTTGATTTTTTATCGAGTGTTTCGAAGTACAATTTTGAGACAGATTAAATCAGGCTCTCAAGAAAGGAAAACATAATATTCATTGGATAGGAATTTTGTATTTTTTCGGGTTTTTTTGAAATTGATAAAATTCACCATAATTGGGTTTTTTCAATTTTCTTCAAAAATAGCAAATTTCGGTTGAACGAACGTCTTATGCATATAATTATTCGTGAAAGTCCTTCGAGATCGATGTCCTTATCGTTGTATTATGGTTCATTCCAAAATTTCGAATGAATATAACTAAAATAAATATTATGATCTCTTTCACTTTAACCTCGACTACAACTATTGACACAAAAAATTCATTTTTGATAAAGAGACGGACGTTTTTGTCCAGGGGAAGTTCGAAATTAACAAAATAAATATCTATTAAGAAACCAGAGGAAGACTTACTGAAACTCGAACTAGCCTCACTTTCCAAAAACAAACATTACCAGCATTTACGACCTTTCTTTCTAATCTTCCTAATCTGAAAAAGGATTTTCAAAGCTCAACCCGGGTTTCTTCAGGTTATCTGGGAGGAAAAACTGAAAGAACTGTTTCGGCGTTATCAAAAAAATTTTGGGTCCCAGATCCCGAAAATGAAAAGTTTCGAATTCCTATAGTTGAAAAAATTTCATGTTTGCTTCTGGAAGATGAAGTTTATTCGGATTTCAGCTACATTTCCTATGGTTTCTCAATATACAGGGGTTAGAAATATTCTACTTTATTTATTTCGATTTTTCTTTCTACATTTTTTGTCGAAAACTAGATAATACTGCACATTCTTCATTAATTGATATAGTTGAAGAGATTGTACTCATTAAAATTATATTTATTCAAAATTTTCAATAATCCATGAAAAAACGATCTAAAAAATAATTCAAGAATAATAAATATATCATGTTTATGACGTTCGTCCAACCAAAAATCTGCTACTTAAAAAAAAACTTATAAAAATGGGTTTCATCAATTCGAAAGAACTCGGAAAAAACCCACAGGGTTTGAAGGTAGGGGTATTCTATGCTATCCCTGATCTGGGATCCAATAACACTAAGTGAAATTTTTCTCACAGCGCCGACACAGTTCTTTTTGTTTTCCAACCTAGGGTGAAATTAAATATTTTGATAGCTGGTAACTGGTAACATTATTGAATGAAATTATCATTGTTATCATCCCTACACAAACTATTGCAGATCTTCTCTTTTGAATTGAATGCCCCAACCATTTTTCGAAATCAAATTACATTAGATAACTTCCTCGAAAACACAAACAATGAGTCGAGGTCTACCAAGATGGCTGCAACCGTTCGCCACTCAAGCAATGCAATCGACGACTAAGCCTCCCTTCTGGCTTCTTCGCCGAAAATTGAGTCCATCGATACACTGTTGCTGATTGTAAAATTTAATCGCAAGAAGATGTTCACGATTTGATTTAGTTTCTGGAAGAGAGTATCTTATAAGTTAGTGTGAATGACACAAATTGCGCTCGTATGTCAAAACGTCCTGAGTACGAATAACCTCAAAAATGTCAAACCTTGCGATAAAACTGAGTTTGTCCAATCCGAAGTAAAAAAGGTAAAATCTCTCGTATTAAAATATCAATAGCATTGAATAATTAATTCACAGCGCCTTGATCATCTTCATGGATAATTTTCGGTTGGTAATTATCATGTCATAGATGTTGATTCATGAATGAAAACGAAAATAGCTCCTGAAACATGTGTTAATTTATTCATGGCCAACTGCAATTGCCACTATTCTTCCTCATTGAGATTTCAAATGTAGTTCTGTTATTTCGGGAACCTCATTCAGTTCAATGCGTTCTCTCTCTTCCCCTCTCTATCTCTTGCCATCCTATTGTGTCATATATCTCCGTTTATTACACGAGTGACTTGGAAATATTTACCTATTCAAATTGAGGCCCGAAACCATTAGTGAGGTGTTGATGAGGTTCGCACCCACTCAGCACTTCCGAAATAGAGAGTAGGCATACCGGTTTTGGAACTTCACTAGTCGATCTGATTCGAGTGCTGAATCTTTTCGGTCATTTGAATAATGTGAGCTCCTTTCCTTTAAGTATTGTGATTTCGTAGAGTGTTGCTGAATTGTTTGTTTATATCGGTGTGATATCGAATGGAGGTAATTCTAGGTGGATATTTCATCATCTGAAAAAATGTCTATTTTCACTCCCAATCACTTGAACAATTCAAATCGAAAATATACTTGCTGACAAAGAAACTGCTACACCCAGAAGAAGCAGTTCAAATTTTTTATATTTTTTAGTTAAACTCGGATATTAAAGCAAGAAATGAATGATCAAAATTCAGAAAAAAAAAGGAATGAAGGTTTTTTCATGTGGACATTTCAATTTTTCAAATTATATAAGAAACCGGTTGTTTCAGTAGTCGATGTTCAGTTTTTGTTTTAAATGCCTGGAGCACCTGTTCGGGAAAAATATCGCCAGCAAAGTGAATTTGAATTAGGTGGAATTATTGATCTACGAGAGACAGGGTTGTCATTTCGAAGAAAGCGCAAACCGTACGAACAGAAATCTAAAATGAAGATTATTCACCGGACGTCGAAGGGGCACAAATGAAGTTCAAGATCGACGTCTACTTATGGCTATTAGAAACTGATAAAAGAAAACTCGATCAATAGTTTCAGGTTTTCACGACCGAATATACTGACATTAAGAGAGTCTTCCGGGCTTATTGGCCGTGGTCTATTAGGAATTATTTCTCCTAACGTTTCGCCCACAACTGCGGTAGGCATCTTCAGAGGATTCTTGGTCTTAGATTGTAACTCGACCGTTGAATTTACGAAAGTGAATGGAACAAACTTCGAATTGTAAAAATTCAAATACACAAAATTCCCGCTGTAAATTCGACACCGCAACATGGCGAATTTTTGGTGACACTTTCATAGCAAGGGAAACAGGATATGCTATCTCCCCTTCATCTTCTTCCATGTAACACACGATACAGTTAAGGTCTAACGCACACGACCGACAATCGGTGAGCTACAATTTTGTCGGTCGAAATGCAGAACACGTATGTGAATGCACCAACGCACACGAACGAGTTTTAGTCGTACCTAAAAAACTGTCGGAGCGCGCTCCATTTGATTTTATTGACCATATTCGTTAGCTATCGGTTGCAGCTTTTTTAAGTGTTTTTGGGTTGGCGACATTGTGAGATTAATCATAATGACATTCATTGTAGTTGTCAATTGTCATTATTCATTTACTTTTTTCAAAATTTGAATTTTGAAATTTTTCCAATCATCTATAGAAAACGGACATTTTCCAAAATATTTCATCAATCAAGTTGGGTTTCTCCCTAAATTTACTACAATTATTTAAAACAGATATCAATCATTTTTATTGATAAAACAAATACATACAATTTTTAATACAATGGATACTAGAAGGCTGTAAGTATATCTTGTGTATATTCATTATGTCCAAGAGTACAATATGAGGTTCATGTTTTTTCGATTTTAGCAACCACAATGTTGGAGGAGGCTGGAGCACTGTCAAAGTCGTAGCTCTACCGAAGATTTCAAATTAAAATTTCATAGGTTTGTTTGAGTTTCATAGGTTCCCTAAAAATAAAATACTTGCTAAGAAATGGTAACATTCTCTAGGAATGGAGCAAGATGCTCATTCATTAATTTCCAGAGGAAGAGAATATGTGGTTCACATTTCAAAAGGAAATGAAGAGAACTAAAGTTCCTACATGATTCCTGAGGAAACCTATGATTTTTAGTAAGCACTAAATTTTCATTTACATCTGTCCACTCATTAACATTATGTTTATTAGCAGGTACAACAGAAAGACATTTCGAAGATGATAATATAAATGTTTGTGATGGCCGAAGTGAATCTTTAAAAAAAAATCGTCTGAACGATAATATACCCATGAATATCATAATTTTCATTTTATAGGATTCATTGATCATTTGTCATTAAGAATAATCAATTAGATGAGTTGTAGGAACAAGTCACCAAAGATGTTACTAGTGAGTTTACACCCAACTTGTAAAACACGGCTTACAATTTAATTTTTGCTTTATTATATTCATACAAATCCTTGGAGCAAATAATCCTTGCTTATTTCAGACTAGGAACAATTTTTATTTTTTGTAGGTCTGAGAATTCATGTTGATATTGGAGAAGTGAAAATTTTCATTATACTGAAATCTACGATTCCCATCAGTACCAAGGAAAGTTTGATGCCTAAATTCTTCGAAGCCCCCCTTCTAGATAGAAGCATATAAGCAATATAGAAGTTTTTAATTTCAATAATTGTTTATAAGTAATTATATAAGTGTTCCATTTCAATAATTGTTTTCATTCCAAAATTCGAAATGTCCCCTACGAACATGCAAATAATTTTATTAATTTAAGTTTGGTCGTATGGAAATGATTTCAGAGATATTTGTAGTACTGATATAGGGATCAATAAGAGGTTTATGTTCAATAGATCTTTTTGATGTGGTACTAATATAACCTAATTTGTTCACAACACTATTTAATTTGTTGGAAATCCAAGGAATTTTTTATTAAAGATGAAAAACAAAATAACAATTGAACTATGAATAACAGTATACAAAGAAACTGCTAAAATTCTTAGATGAAAAAAAATAATTGTGCCTGTAATGTTTTTATTTTGAAAAATCCACATCCTGTGTTTCATATTCCATCGCAACATCATTTATATTATCATCTTCAAAATGCTTTCGCTTTGACCTGCTAAAAAACATAATGTTAATGAGTGGATAGATGTAAATGAAAATTTAGAACTTACTAGAAATCATAGGTTTTCTCAGGAATCATGTAGGAACGTTAGTTCTCTTCATTTCATTTTGGAATGTGAAATGTAAACCGCATATTCCCTTCCTCTGGAAATTAATGAATGAGCATCTTGCTCCATTCCTAGAGAATGTTACCATTTCTTGGCAAATATTTTATTTTTAAGGAACCTACGAAACTCAAACAAACCTATGAAATTTTAATTTGGAATCTTCGGTAGAGCTACGACTTGACAGTGCTCCAGCCTCCTCCAACATTGTGGTTGCTAAAATCGAAAAAACATGAACCTAATATTGTACTCTTGGACATGTTGAATACACAAGATATACTTACAGCCTTCTAGTATCCATTGTATTAAAAATTGTATGTATTTGTTTTATCAATAAAAATTATTGATATCTGTTTTGAATGATTGTAGTATATTCAGGGAGAAACCTAACTAGATTGATGAAATATTTTGAAAAATGTCCGTTTATTATAGATGATTGGAAACATTTCAAAATTCAAATTTTGATAAAAGTAAATAAATAATGACAATTGACAACTACGATGAATGTCATTATGATTAATCTCACAATGTCGCCAACCCAAAAACACTTAAAAAAGCTGCAACCGATAGCTAACGAATATGGTCAATTCGTGGACTGTCGTCCGTGTGCGTTAACCTCCTACAAAATAGTCGTTCACCGACAATCGTTCGTGTGCGTTAGACCTAAATCGTAAGACCTGATCTGAAAATCTTAAATTTTACCATAACATCTTCAGTTCTGATCTGCAGATTCTAGTAGCTGAATCGCAAATTTTGGTTGTGAAATAATAAATAGTTCTGAACTGCCAATGGGCTCTGAAGGAACTGCTCTACACACGGTAATTTATCAAGCGATTTGGCGAAACTGCCGGCTGGGACTTATCGATGATGTAGTGTAGTGATAACAAAACTCTCGACAAAACTGTAGATCTACGTTTCTGCAGTCCAAGATTTCAGCTCGCCAGTGCGTGTTTAGGTACTACCTTTGTTCAACAAATTTTCACGTCACGCTGGAATTTATGGTGAAATATGAAATAACCTTGTTTTTAATTTTTACATTTTCCGGAAAAATTGCTTTTTACTGAATTTGGTGAATGATTTCTTGTCATGTTTTCGATAAAAAATATTTATTTTTCACCCCATTTCAAATTGAAAAAACAGCCCAATCGAAAAAGGGTGTTTTTATTCGTAGGAATCTCTACTTTCTGATAGAATAATAGTATATTCTAAAACAAGTTTCAGCATGAGCTCCTATTTCAAGTCGAATGCGAAGTTCGAAAACGATAGCATGAGTGTTGGAATTGCCTTCTGCACGAGTATTAGACAATATTTTCTCTATTTCAGTCAAGTTTTGTGAAGTACTCTCGAAATTCAAATAAAAATTCAAGTTAGTGACTTTTATATTTCATCTTGGCAGTTGGTGTGACAGATTACGAAATTTGAATTGATTTGATTCGAAACTTGAATCGATCGGAGGTCAGTACTGACAACCACAAAACGAAAAATTTACTGAAAACAATTCTGTAATGCTTTTCATTACAGCACCACTTTTAGTACTGTAATGAACTCATTACGATACTGAAATAGAGAAAAAAAAAATTACATTACTTCCGTACATGTTTTCTCAGAAATCTAGAAGACTTAGACTTAGAATCAGAAATAAAACCGATGATTTTAAGTCTCATAGAACCCCTAGTGTTCAGCACATCTTCGACAACCTTCAACTGAGGAAGAGTTGTGTTAATCTTCAAACTCCTCAGACTGTCTCTTGAAAGCTACCATTATGCTCGCCATTATGTTTTTGATTACCCTCTCAGAAAATATTAAATTGTTGATGTTTTCATTAAACTGAAATCTTACAGAAAAAGAGATGGCGAGTAAAGTATAATCTTCGCATTCTAAAATATTCAGTCAAAACTAAATGGAGTAGAAATAGGAATTAAAGAAGATGGGGATATACAGGGTGCATAAGGGTTTTTCTCTACTTGAAAAGAACGCCATCCGGCAAAATTTATATGGTGTTTCATATATGTTCAATTCTTCATCAGCTACTTTTGAAAGATTGCGTTTTCTAAATTTTTTAATTATTTGCCATGAAGTTATTACTAATGATGTTGCAATATCTTAAGGGCATATTGTTCAAGAAAAGCCGAAAAGGGGCATTTTCTTTGGGTACCAGGCATTTTTATCCTCAATGGAATTAAAGAAATTATGAACTGAAGCAGTGTTTTTCATCCTGTGATGTTTCCGGAACATATTTCCAGTTCTCCATCGGCTTCTTTTGAAAGATTGCGTTTTCTAAATTTTTCCATTATTTGTCATGAAATTATTACTAATGATGTTGCAATATCTCAAGTGCATTTGTTCAAAAAAGCCGAAAAGGAGCATTTTCTTTGGGTACCAGGAATTCTTATCTTCAATGAAATTAAAGAAATTATGCACTAAAGCAGTGTTTTTCATCCTGTGTTGGCGAATCGCGATTGGTTGAGATGAATGAAAAACATCAAAAAATTCATTTTATCAAGAAATGGTTATCAGAGAAATACTGGTATACAGGGTGTACCAAGTTTGACAACCTATTGGGCGTTTCTGGAGAACTGGACTTATTTGAAATCTGAAAATTAGAATTATATTATTGTTTGATATTATTTACCGATCTAAAATATTCTTGGAGCCTGACCTCTTTCAGTTATACAGGGAGTAAAGGAAGAATCTCAAAATTTTTTTTTTCTGTTTTTTTTTTTTGTTTTTGAATTTGCTCCTAAAATTAATAACTCTTGAGTTATGCAGGAATTCCTGATTTCATGTCGTACGTACCGTCAAATTAATAGAATCTGTTCAATATCAACAATGAGCTTGGTAATAGAAGGTAAATTACTCAGATAACTCACTAGTGACTTCCTCTTTTCTGAATTCATTTATCATGTTGGAACATTATCTTCATTTTTCCTCGCTGAATCTTACGCAATCTCAAAAAAATAGGGTTCTCATTAGAAAAACGAAAGTTATGAGCCAATTTTATCCCAATTTTTGAACCAACATTTATAACACCCTGTGACGAGTTATTCAAAATTCTGAAATTGTACACTATTTCCACAGTCTTTGCCTTCAATACACTTATCCCCATTTTTTCCTCAGTTTTTTCTCGATATTTTGGAAAGTATTTGAGTACGAATGTATGTATGCATATTCTATCAAATTCAAAAACAGAAAAAAAAATTAAAATTTTTTTTTCCCTTTCTAACTGAAAGTGGTCAGGCTCCAAAAATATTTTAGATCGGTAGATAATGTCAAACAATAATACAATCCCAATTTTCAGAATTCAAATAGGTCCAGTCCTCCAGAAACTCCTAAAAGGACGTCGAACTTGGTAGACCCTGTATAATTCGTACAAATAAATTAACAAAAAAATCATTTTGACTACAACATTATTTCAATGCACCTTGATGCTTGTTTTTGTCCACTGAGAAGTAATGCAACGATTTATTCTCGAAATTTTTGGCGCCAATTTAGGGGGTCGTGTCATGAAAAAGGTTGAAAAATCATAGTTAAATTCTATGGGATATGCATCTATTTATGACGCAACCATTGTTCACGGATGTTTTCGAACTGCCAATATGGTTCTGCCAATATTCGGAAAGCGTTGCGTTCAACAAGTTGTAGCATTCAAACACAACTACATAATTAGAATTCGTTATTAAAACAATACACTGGAATTTAAACAGAATCAGAACAATAAGGTAGAATCAGACGCGATTTCACGAATTCATTCAGATTTTCTCGTTTCAGTTTCAAAGAGCGGAAACTCGCGGATATTCCTATGGAAATTCCTGCTGGTAGGCGTATAATTAAACGCGCCTAAACTCCAGAGATAAGGGTGGTCTAGGAAGTCCACCATTGCATTCGACAGTGTTGATGAATGCCGAAGATAATACCATGAGCGCTTTGGCCTAAAGGCCTCTTGAACGTTATTATTTCATTAACAGCGTGTTCAATCTCGAAATGAATCCTTCCTTGGGTTCCTTATTCATCACGTGACAATATGAACTCTGGCGTGAACTTATCTTCGGCACAATAAGGGTCACCGATGATCAACAGGTGCTGTTTGCGGTTCGCGAACACCCAGCTTTAGGCGATATTCGTACTGAAGCGAAGAGAGAAATATCTCTACGATATATCTTTCTAAGAAGACTTATATATAACATTAGGCGATAAATCGGCCTGATTCTGAAATGCCTATTCTAGAATGCCTTCACGAACCCACTGTATATTTGGAAATGACTGGTGATGGTTATGACAATTTTGTAGAGCAACCATTCATTATGGACTAAAGTAGAAGATTTGAAATTTTAGTATCTAACTTAAGTCGAGACTAAAGTTGACATCTTTGATAATGAATCCGTATGTCATTTTGATAGGTCGAAAAATGAAATATATCTGGAGATTCATGCATTACGAATTATTTGTTTTCATATATAGGATATATGTGAATAACACCGAAAAAATGTAAAGGTTAACTCTTTGTTGAAAATAAAGATAGGCGTTCGAGATGGAATTTTTTGAAAAACCTCTGGTCTTTCTGAAGTTACACTCCTCCAAAGATTAATGAAAAATTTTTTTATTTATTTTCCGTATTTTTAAGCTGGAGACACGAAAAATTATGAATAATTTTTGTCGATATGAAAAGGGCTTGGAATAGTCAACCCCTAAAATACTTTTTGTCACATTTTTTTTCGGATGTGAATTTTCTTTTCAAGCAACATGGCTGGAAAGCCTAATTTTTCCACAAACTTTTTTATGCCTACAAGTTTTTTCGAAAACTTGAGAATCTTATCGAAAAACGAGCTCGTTGAAAATATATACGAGTTTCAGTTCAAAAAATATTCTAAAATATGTAGTTTCATTGAGGAATAATATTCACTAAGTTTCGAGGCTTCAGTTTCACTTAATAATAATAATAAATATAGTACTTCATTCTTAAAATCCTTACAAGGAAAAAAAAAGACATACCTAGTCAATATAAGAACAACAAAAATGAAAAAGTTTCTAAAATTTTTTTTCGAATACAAATTTTGATCAAACGTGAAAATTTCTCACATCTGCTTTAAAACAAACAGGTTTGGCCATCCATAACTTTCCACCTCGAATTTTGAACTTCGCGATGGAATGAAGAAAACGCTCGAATAGGTCAAATTTTATTGAAGGGGGAACAAATAGGGGTGTTCAAATGAGTTGGATATTACTACCCTTCTAGCCGCAACCAATAAATAGCTCTTATTATTTTTGTATAGGGAAAAGGGATCGAGCAGCACCTTGTTGGAAAGGCAATTCCATTTCCTACATGGGTGTATTTTTTTTCATTGTTTCATTATTATACAGAGTGACTCAGTATTCCATCAATCAATTTCTGAAGCAATTATTTTTGAATAAGTCGAGTAACTTTGTTGATGAAGTAATTCAATCACTTGCATGAGCCTTTTTTCTTCTATCGGCCTACTATTGAACAGGATGAAAAAGTCAGCGGTAGTAATGTCGAATTAATTTTTTGACCCGTCCGAGAGTTTTTCCATCTTAAAGTTCCGAATTTGGCGTGTGAGAGTTATTGATGGAATACTCAGTCTTTCTGTATGATAATAAAGAGATGAGAAAATACACCCATGCAGGAAATTGTATTGCCTTTTCAACAAGGTGATGCTCGACCCCTTTTCCTAGTTAAAATATAAGTGCTATTAGCAGTTGGAACTAGAGGGGTTGTGAAACCAAACCTATTTGAGCACCCTTATTTGTCCCCCTGTCAACAAAATTTGACGAATGTTTTCCGGCAATTTTTGTGATTTCGAATGCCTATGGATCAGACTCTAAACTAAAGGTTAATTTAATTAGGTTGTACATTATGTATATTTCTCATTTTATCGAAGCATTGGCCGCATTCATCGAACGGGGATTCAGGATTCAGCGAGATTGAAAGAGCTCCCAAAAATGCCCACTGCTCCAGAACGTGTTGAGTTTGCAGCGCATATGCCACCGGACGATTCCGCAAAAGTTGCACAACTGTAACGTCTGTTGAATGCATTATTAGAAATATCACTTCTGAAATTTCCTACAGAATAACTGGGGCATGAAAATAAAGAGCTTCAAACGGTATACCTCTTGTACAAGAAGATGCGGACGGATGAACCTAGGATGGCACTTATCGACGCACAATGGCTTCTGAAAGGTATACAAAGGAACCATGAGTAAACAGCTCCACTATTTTCCATAGTAAATTATGTACATTAATAAAACTCGGAGGTGATGTCTGCAGCTCCTGCAATTCGGGCATCTTTTTTGCATGTTTTGAATATTCATTTTCCGGGCATGCTTTCTTATCAAAACTGTATTTGTTTTGCTCCTGATTTCCGCGAGATATTTATCTCTATATCGCCCTGAAATATAATATGCTTCGTTGCAGAGCCTTGGGAGCATTCCACTCTATCCGGCATTCCTGTTCTGAACATAATTTCGTTCGTCCTGGATAAATTTCTGGAATACTATGGCTATGAAGATTATTCGGTGTCGTGATATTTTCAACCTGTCTTTATTTCATCATTTTCAAATGAGAAGTTGTTGTTTGTCCTTTTTGTAGGTTACGAGCCAATAATCCCCTCCCTGTAGTTTCACGTGAGCTCCATCGTTGTCATTTCCCACCTTTTTTTCCATTATTATTGTAGGTAGTTTTTTTATCTTCCATTCGATTCAAATCGCAGTACGATATCTATTTTTTTTTTCTCTATGCAGAAGGGTTTGCCCTTTGCCCTTTTTTTGTTATTATTATCAATATATCTTCCTGTCCTTCGTTTTTTCATTTAGACTTCGGCAGTATAAAATTCAGCATGCCGAAAAGATATCTCGTCAATGAATTTTCTTGTACAGAGAATTATTAGGGAAAATTCTCGATTTCTTGATTTGGATATTTCTTACCTTCAATTTAATTTTTTCACCTATTCGGCAATGTGGCTAAAAGTGTAATTTGTTGTGTCATTTTCTAATAAAAAATTAATTTTACAAGGCATGGTTTTCGAGTACTGCAATCAGACCATTGTTCCTTCTCTAATTATTGTTTAGAGAAATTTACGAATCCATGGATTTGTAATTTCGGGGTCTTCCCTCGGGAATATATTCGAGAGGACTGGTAACCAAAGAGTGGATGTAGATTTGATAGTACCAGTAATAATCCTCATAGAAGATATTCAGCAGCAGAAAAAACCAAAGCTAGCGCTCCCGTGAAAAGTATTGTTGCATCAGCGACGCATGAGAAACCACCTAGTTTCTGAAAAAATATTGTTTCAAGTTTTAAGCTTCAAACACAGATCATTTGAATGGGCGTTGAGGTTTACAGAGGAATCAAATTCCTTTCCCAGGTATCTAGGATTAAAATTATGTTTTAAATGAAAAGTACCGAAAGTGGCATTCAATTTTCTATATTTCTGATGATTATTCAAACGAAAACACGAAACCCGGTTTTATTCTCATCGAAATCTGTGGAAAAGGTTCTTTCTATTGTTTGAAAATTGGAATGATGGAAAGCGGCAGCAATATTATCAGCATGAATAAATTTTTCCGAAGGAGTGGGTTGAATGTCAGACAAATACACTGCGCAAAAAAATTAACGCACATTTTGAGAATCTCAGTTTTAATGAAAGTTTCATTGACTAACTTATTTTTTATGTTCTCTCTGGAAGGTCTTGAACGAAACACGACACATTTAATGAGAGAAAAATTCAGGATTTCACCGAATCTTATGTGAAAAAAGATCAATAAACAATTTTCAAAATACTGAAATGCTGATAAGTGATTTAATACTTGGTACTTCCACCCCTTGCGTCAATTACAGCTCGGCAACGACAATTCATACTCAAAATGAGTGAGCTTAAAATGTTCTGATCTGATCCTTCCCAAATTTCTCCGAGTTGGATTCCCAAGTCATTAAGAGTAGCTGGATGATTTTCTGAACTTATCAGCCTTTTATTGAGGTTGTCTCAAACCTGCTTAATCGGATTGATATCTGGACTTCTTGCCGGCCATTCTATTCGAGAGACTTCAAATCTTTTCAAGGTACTGAAAAATGAAATTTTCACCAATGTATGAGGCAAATGGCACTACATGCTCTTCAAGAATGTTCCTTATGTACTTATCAACATTCATAGCTCCATTATAAACGACCGCTAAGTCTCTGCGAGCAGTCAAAGATATTCCACACCATAAGGTTATCGATCCTTCCCCGAAACCAGTAGTATTCAGGAATTTGCACTGAGCATATCTTTCATGTGAACGTCTGTATACGAGGGAACGTCGATCACGAAGGTAGAGGCAGAATCTAGACCCATCTTTGAAGAGAACTCTTTCGAAATCGACCTCTTCCCAATGGATATGCTCCCTCGCAAAATCCAAACGCGCCCTTCGATGGGCTGGGGTAAGCTGATCCTCTTGCCGCGACACGAGGCCTTGAATCATATTCTCTGAGGCGATGTCTTATTGTCTGCGTGCTAATTTGCACCACATGAGTTTGCTCAAGCTGATTTTGAAGGAGGCGAGCGGTTGCAAACCGTTTTCTCAACGGAGAAACTCCCGAGTAACGTTGTTGAATGGCAGTTATTACCTGTGGTCAACCCTGTCCTGGTTTTCGGACATTCATACCTGTCTCCCTGAATTTGTACAACATTCTGGACACAATTGTATTGGAAACTCCAAACCTTTCTGCAATTCTTGTGTATGTCGACATTTCTTCTCGCAAAACTACCCCTTGGGCACATTCCTCTTGGGTCAAATTGCGGGTTTCGCGTTGCATAGCGATCAAGTGTAGAAAATCAAACGAAAGAAAAACTATTGATCACTAGAATTGATCGATTACAACTGGTTTCAGGATGAATACATTCAAAATCTGATGATATCGCTTTTTCTTATTCCTGCTGAGAAAAAAACATCTGTATTGAAGAAAAACGTTGAAAGTGGATATTAAATGCATGCTTAATTCTGATGAAAATAATTATCATTGAGAACACCTTCGGTTGTAGAATAAGTTTGAGATTTCCAGAATGTGCGTTAATTTTTTTGCGCAGTGTAGAAAACTATTGTGTTCGCAGAGGTAGTTCTGGTATCCGTATCATATTGTAGTAAATCGAGTAGGGAATTTGGTCTACTTCAAAAATAGCCTGAAGAAGTCTCTTTAAAAAGTAAATGTTCACCAATGTATTGGGCAAATGGCACTACATGCTCTTCAAGAATGTTCATTATATACTCATCAGCATTCATAGCTCCATCATCAACGACCACTAGATCTATGCGAGCAGTCAAAGTTATTCCACCCCATACCATAATCGATCCTCCCCCGAAACCAGTAGTATTCAGGAAATCGCACTGAGCATATCTTTCATGTGAACGCCTGTATACAAGGAAACGTCGATCACAATGGTTGAGGCAGAATCTAGACTCATCTGTGAAGATAACTCTTTCCCAATCGGCCTCTTCCCAATGGATATGCTCTCTCGCAAAAGCCAAACGCGCCCTTCGATGGGCTGGGGTAAGAGCTGGGCCTCTTGCCGCGACACGAGCCTTGAATCATATTCTCTGAGGCAATTTCTCATTGTCTGAGTGCTAATTTGCACCCCATGAGTTTGCTCAAGCTGATTTTGAAGGAGGCGAGCGGTTGAAAACCGTTGTCTCAACGAAGAAACTCTCGAGTAACGTTCTTGAATGGCAGTTGTTACCCGTGTTCTACCTAGTCCTTGTCTTCGGACATTCATATCTGTCTCCCTGAATCGCTGCAATATTCTGGACGCACTTGTATGGGAAACTGCCAACCTTTCTGCAATTCTTGTGTATGTCCACCCTTCTTCTCGCAAAACTACCTCTTGGGCACATTCCTCTTCAAATTTCATGTTTCGTGTAGCATAGCGATTGAGTGTAGA
This sequence comes from Hippodamia convergens, assembly GCA_038502775.1. NCBI lineage: Eukaryota > Metazoa > Arthropoda > Insecta > Coleoptera > Coccinellidae > Hippodamia > Hippodamia convergens. The sequence goes on from CM076614.1 coordinate 29,362,874, forward strand.
AAATCAAACAAGAGAAAAACTATTGATCACTAGAATTGATCGGGAACAACTGATTTTAGAATGGAGCCAATACATTCAACACCTGATAATATCATCTTTTTCTGTTCGTGTTAGGAAAAAACATCTGTATTGAAGAAAAACGATGAAAGTGGATAACATATGCGTGCATAATTCTGATAAAAATAATTATCATTGAGAACACCTTCAGTTGTAGAATAAATTTGAGATATCCATAATGTGCGTTAATTTTTTGCGCAGTGTATAAATTGAATAGCAGAGGTGCTAAAACTGGACCCTGTGGAAGACCATTATTCCAAGTTTCGAAAACATATTTCACGAAACCATTTTGAATAATTTAAAAGTTTATCAAGCAATCTGTCTTTCCACACTGTATCATATTCAGATTGTATAGGTATGTTATTTCTGATTAATGTGTGGTTGAGAATTTCAGCACTCAATTTAGTATAAAATCACCTAATGTTAATAAAGACTGGAACTTCTCTGATTCCATGATTCCATGGAGTCATGTTTCCTTTTTCATGTATCCTATTAGTTCTTTTGATGTAGTAAAGATGATTCAACGTTTAAAGAATTCTAATGCTGCTGGCCCCGATGGGATTTCTAATAATTTATTAAAAAAATGCAAATATGAAATTTGCGATATTATTGCTCACTTAATCAATCTTTCTATTAAAAATGGTGTTTTTCCTGAATCTTTGAAATTGACTAAGGTTTTTCCTGTTTACAAAAAAGGTGATAGAAATTTATACTCCAATTATAGGGCCATTAGTTTATTATGTAGCATATCAAAACTGTTCGAACTGAATATGAAAGAGCAGACAGTATCGTTTTTTGATGGTCAGGGTTTATTTTCTCAGAGTCAACATGCTTTCTTAAAGGGTAGGAGTACGGAAACAGCTTTATATGATTTTACTCAAAATATTGTTAACAGTCTTGATGGTAAATTTAAAATGGGATGTTTGTTCGTTGACTATTCCCGTGCTTTTGATTGTGTTAATCATCAGCTGTTATTGCTTAAATTGCAAAGATGCGGAATACGAGGACTTCCATTAAAACTTTTCGAATCATATTTGAAAGATAGGCGGCAATTTGTTGTTGTGAATAATATTAGGGTTCGAAGTATAAATGTTGAGATGGGAGTCCCACAGGGATCCATTTTAGGTCCAATATTATTTTCAGTTTATATCAATGATCTGCTGAATTGTTTGAATAAAACATTCAATGATATTTTTGTAATTGCATACGCTGATGATACAAATGAACTTATGAAAGTTAATGATTATGGTAGATTGGCAGAGTTACCTGAAGGGATTTACATATATATTTTTAATTGGTCGAAAAAAATATGTTATCCCTTAATATTGAGAAAACAGTTATTATGAATTTCAACATCAAGAATGTGGTCATGCACTGGCTGCATGACCACCGGTCTAAAGCCAAGTAATAAACCAAAAAAAAAATAAACCAAAAACATCAAGAATAGCAATGGTCAATTCTCAATTTTCAATGCAGATGATGAGTTGTGTCTAACCACAACGGACACAGTAAAGTTTCTCGGTATTTTGGTTGATGACAGATTGCACTGGGATCCACGAATTGATAATCTCTGCGAAAGACTTAAAAGAAGTTGTTATGCGCTCAAGTTCATGTCCAACTATTGCAATATAAGTATGCTACTAAGCCTATATTACAGCACTTTCAACTCTCACCTTAGATATGGGATTTTATGCTGGGGAAACTGTACTACAGCTAATAGGGTCTTCATTCTGCAGAAGTTTGCAATAAGAATCATAGCAAATTTAAAATATAAGCAATCATGTAGGGAGGTTTTTCATGATTTAGGAATTTTGACATTGTCTAGTCTTTACATATATGAAGCATGTATTTATGTTTACAAAAACAAGCGCTCACTTTCTGAGAACAGGGTTGATCATGCGTACTCAACTCGGTTCAAATCGTCACTGCTACCAGTGCAACATAGAACCACCTTCTACCAGAAGAGTTTCATATAGGTACATGGGTTGCAAGTTCTTCAATGCACTTTACTCTGACTTACAGAATGCACGTTCTATATCTGTTTTCAGAATGGAACTGAGATTCATTTTGATTGAGAAAACTGTATATTCTTTTGATGAATTTTTTGAATTGTAGTTTGCTTTTTTTTCCTATTGACTTTTTCTGTGTTATTGTACTTGTAATATTTTAATTGCAGAAATAAATTTATTATTATTATCCGATACATTTTTCTTATGTCTGTAAAGATGAAATAAGTATTTATGTTCATTAAGATAAAAATGAGAAAGTTCAAATTCTCTTCATTGCACTTCGTTGCATCGTGCTTCCTGGAAATTCTTGGGAATTACACTTAACCTATGTTATTAGGTGGTCCATACGGACTTAGTCATTCTTGGTTTCGTTTCTCCACCGTGGTTCTAAGAATTCATTATAATAACTTAAGCTCGCACACTAGGACAAGGTGATGACCAATCGTGTGAAGAATTCTACCACCTTTCGACGAACCTCACTTTTGAATACACCCTGTATTTGAACCGCCGTTCCAAAAAGTAGCTACTGCAAAGTTTGCTATTCGCCTGCTAACTACCGACGAAAATCGTTTCCCGAATCTAATGAAACGTTTTCTCGGTAATTACTGGCGAAACAAGTTGTCGCTCGAACTCTGGAACCTCCCGAATTCGAACTCGAGTCCCCGAATGGCGGCCATAAACTCCGCCGCCTCGATCAATTATTATTGTCACGAAACCGCGGACTACCGACACTCTTCCAATTTACATCGCCGAAATTGAAAATATCAATGTCGGCTGGGGACCCAGCCCTCGAAAACTTAAGCGACCCTTCATCCCTGTTCTATCGGAACGTCAACAATGAGACGGAACGGTTTTCTTGCCCTATCTGGAGGGCTTCAGGCGCTCACCCACGACAATGCCAATATTCATTTATTTAAATCAATTATCTTCATAAAGAGACGGTATCGCTCGAGATTCAGGTATCTCGGAAACTTCCCTCAAGTTCTTCCCGTCTTCGCAAACATCTGGCACGGTAACTTGGAGAGTTGTCGAGTCTGAACACTCCCTCCGACACGGAATACCCGATTTAATTGGGACGAAAATGAGGCACGTGTTGAAGATGAGGTCTGACGAAGCTCCAAGACGGATAATTCCTTCGGATTGTATGTGTTTTCACGCCAACATGATCCACCGTTCGGGTGAGGGTTGCTCCCTTTCTAATCCTCCGAAGAAAATACATTCTATGTATGCTGTGCTGCGGTGACACTTTATCAGTCTCGGCTTGAAACCTAGAACGTAAAGGAATTCAATAGGTATGATTTGGATGGCGCGTCAATGCTCAAACCATGATTTCTCTAATTCGGTATCGTAATGGGTTCATTACACTACTAAAAGTAGTGCTGTAATGAAACTCATTACAGCATTGTTTTCAGTTATATCTTTCCTTCCGTCCGTATCAGATACAGAACTGAAGTCACTATTCTGAATTTTTATTTGAATTTCGAGACTGAAATAAAGAAAATATCGCCTAATGCTTCGTATGCGAAATATGCATAACTACTTATTTCATCCTTACAGACATAAGAAAAATGTATCTGATACATGAACATTCTGAGTATGATACAGTATGGAAAGATAGATTGCTCAATAAACTCTAAAATTATTCAGAATGTGGAGAAAATATGCTATCCGATAGAAGGTTTCGTGAAGTATTTTCGAAACTTGGAATAATGATCTTCCACAGGGTTGAGTTTTGGCACCTCTTCTATTCAATTTATATTAATGTCACACTCAACCTACTTCTTCGGAAAGATTTATTCATGCCGGCTTTCCATCATTCTAATTCTCAAACAAAAGAAATTACCCTTTCCGCAGATTTGGATATCATAATAATTTTTTCTCTATTTCAGTATCGTAATGGGTTCATTACAGTACTGAAAGTAGTGCTGTAATGAAACTCATTACAGCATTGTTTTCAGTTATATTTTTCGTTTTATGGTTGTCAGTACTGACCTCCGATCAAATTAAGTTTCGAATCAAAACAATTCAAATTCCGTGATCTGTCAAATTTCGTATGTCACACCAACTGCCAAGATGCAAAACATAAGTCACTAACCTGAATTTTCATTTAACTTTCGAGAATATTTCACAAAAATTGACTGAAATAGAGAAAATACCGTCTAATACTCGTTGCAGAAGGCAATTCCAACACTCATGCTTTCGAAAACTCGCTCCTTCGTCGCTCGTTTTCGAACTTCGCATTCGTGTTGGAATAGGAGCTCTTTCTGCAACTTGTTTTAGAATATACTATTCTCTATTTCAGTATCGTAATGAGTTCATTACAGTACTAAAAGTAGTGCTGTAATGAAATTCATTACAGCATTGTTTTCAGTTATATTTTTCGTTTTATGATTGTCAGTACTGACCTCCGATCGAATCAATTTTCGAATCAAATCAATTCAAATTCCGTGATTTGTCAAATTTCGTATGTCACACCAACTGTCAAGATACAAAACAAAAGTCACTAATCTGAATTTTCATTTGAATTTCGAGAGGTTTTCACAAAAATGGACTGAAATAGAGAAAATACCGTCTAATACTCGTTGCAGAAGGCAATTCCAACACTCATGCTTTCGAAAACTCGCTCCTTCGTCGCTCGTTTTCGAACTTCGCATTCGTGTTGGAATAGGAGCTCATTCTGCAACTTGTTTTAGAATATACTATTCTCTATTTCAGTATCGTAATGAGTTCACTCCAGTACTAAAAGTAGTGCTGTAATGAAACTCATTACAGCATTGTTCCATTTATATTTCTCGTTTTGTATTCGTCAGTACTGACCTCCGATGAAATCAAGTTTCGAATCAAATCAATGCAAATTCCATAATCTGTCAAAATTCCTATGTCACACCAAGTGCCAAGATACAATACAGAAGATATTTTGCATAATATCTGAGGTTGAAAATTAATTATTAAATCTACACGAACACTAGAACTATTTGTTACTTGCTACTACGATGACATTGAAGGCGGGGCGTGATCATTTGAATTCTGAATAAGATCGTGGGGGTAGAAGCTATATCGAGGCAATAAGGAATTGAAGAGTTTTTTCCATAACTTCGGTTTGTTTTCAAATTAAAGATTCATGCTTATTAATTTCTGATGTTGCATATTAACTGTAATTACTTTCTCTATTTCAATATCGTAATGAGTTCATTACAGTACTAAAAGTGGTGCTGTAATGAAACTCATTACAGCATTGTTTTCGTTTTGAGTTGTCAATACTGACCTCAGTTCCTCTCAATTTTCAAATCAAGTTAATTCAAATTCGGAAATCTATCAAATTTCGTAAGTCACTTCAACTGCCAAGATACAATACAAAAGTAACTAATCTGAATTCTCATTTGAATTTCGAGAGTTCCTCACAAATTTGACTGAAATAGAGAAAATATCGTCTAATACTCGTTGCAGAAGGCACTTCCAACACTCATGCAATCGAAAACTCACTCCTCCGTCGCTCGTTCTCGAATTTCGCATTCGTGTTGGAAAAGGAGCTCATTCTCCATCTTGGTTTTAGAATATACTCTTATACTCTGTTTCAGAATTAAAGTCATCATTTCTGTGTTTTCATTGGAAAGTATGTATTGAAATACATACATATATGAATATAACATATGAAACTATTGGATATCATTTTTAAGACAAATCAATTTGATTTTGTTGAGGATATTTATAATTCTCCTAACCTGTGCACTGTATCAGAAATTGGATGAGATTGCACTGTATCCCAGCTATTATTGAGGATAAAGTCATCGCGATTCTTTTTCACTTTTTTGTGAAACTTTTAAATCCAAAAACAGAAATATTCCAACTACCTCTGTTTCTAAAATAAAGGGCGAATACAAAAATGATAACTTTTCTGAGATGTAATTATTTTTCAGGCACTGTATGAGATAGATTTTCCAGAGCATTGTTTTCAAGACAGAGCACATATTTGATATTTTTCATATGGAACACTGTCAAATTTTTGCATTTTTTCCTGAATACACACCCTCGATCACACCATTACCTTCAATGAATTTCTGTCTCAGAAAAAATCGATATTCATTCCATTAATTTTCCCACATGCTTTTAATTATTAATTTCTCAATAGTCCATGTCTACATTGGGATTTTTTCTTTGCATATTCAGTATCGATGCATATGTCAAAGAATTTATTACCTGCCATCGACAAAGCAAACTTGAATATAAAAAGATTTATTTATTCATCAGAAAATATCTGCTGATTCCTTGGAAAACTCGTAGTAGCATCGATGAACTTCCTCATGTTTCCTGGTAGTTTCCGAGTGAAGGATAAAACTGAAAGAGAAACACTCTGGCAGAATATCCCAGGGTTGGATCATTTCAAAACTGCAATTACCAAAAAATATTCGGATCTCAGTAAGAACCAACTACACCTCCTCACTGGCTTCCTTACAGGGCATTGTCGCCTCAGAAAGCATTTGCTGACGAGTTTAGATTTTGTGGGGAGGAGAACAGAACGCTTTGGCATTGTAAGCCGAAGGAAACAATGCTTTGGTCAAGAGACCTGTAGGAGTGAGGAATTAGCTTCACTGAAGCCTTCCGAGATATTGGATTTCATAAGATCTCTAGGAATGGAAGGCGAGTTCTAAACTTTGTCAGGGTTCACAATTGACCATCAGATCGCTTTGGACTGTAACCCTTTTTAAACTATCAACTAGCAACTATGCCCAGTAGTTAAGGTTGTCGAGCCATTTTTAATTCGGTAAGTCTCAAAAAATATTCAAATCCAAAACTAATTTGTCGATTTAATCAAGAACATTCACATACAGAAATAAATTCGAAACATATTCGGTGGATTAACTGAAACTTGAAAATATCATAATTTAGTGTTTTTCATCAACACCAACTTAAAAAATACTGATGTTATATCACCTCGGATATTACCAATATAATTTCGAGATGCCAATAATTCCGAAACGGTCTTTATCAGTATCACTCATTTCGATAATGACTATTTTAATTCATCCATGTTTCAAAATTGAACTGGGTGTGCCTTCAAAATATAAATAAATGCGATAGAATGCATGAGAATTTGTGATTGTGAGCTTTTCCTAATGCCTCCTTCAGAAAATGGATTGTTCCTCAGGTGTTTATTTTGTCACACATATAAAATCCCAAAAGTGGCGTCAACAGTGATTCACTCATCTGTAAAACCATTTCGCAGGATGCATCAAACTGGTTATACGAAAAAACTGCCCGTGCACATTATACTTGTCATGCTGAATTAACTCGAAACTCATTACCATTCGCATGCATAGAGGATACAATATAATCATTATCGTGTTTTCTGCATATAAAGAGCCACGTTAACAAAACATATCATTTGAAGGATACAGGTTATGCAATACGATGTTTTGAATGTGGGCACGTCTTCTTATTCAAGGTTTGTTTGCGTTGCGCTAGATTAAAATAGGAGTAGGTGCAGCGTCTGTCAGAGTGAGATTCACCTTAGACCGTCTAGTCTGATAAATAGGTTCTCGATTTGCATTCAAGGCGGAATTGGAACTTTTCATAAAAGAGGATGAGGTGAATCAAAGCACTTCTCGTTTCGCATTGCTCTGATATTCAAACCAAAACAGCTTTTTATTAAATGTAAAAATGATATATTATGTTCATGTAACATCATACATATTTTAAAGATGTGTAGCATACGAAGATCTTTGATTCTTTAAGAGTACTCAAAACGCCTTCGGAAGCAAAACGGAAGATGAAGATGTATATTGTGAGGTTACGTGATTGCATTGTTTTTTTTTTTCGTTTTTGCTTTCGGGTTGAAGTTGTACACTTCTAGCTTTAACTCATACCAATCTTAGTATGAATAATTATGATAATATGTTTTGGTGATTTCAGGCATCTTATCATTTGCCAAAATAGTGACGTTAAAACGTCAATTAATATAAACAAACCGACTATTTTCGAATAGTAGGTGAATAAGATGTTGCTCTAGGTTAGGTTCGACACATCAAAATCGATTAACAAGAAAATACAGGTTACGCGAAATATTCATACAGATCGCTGACTGAAAGCAAACTGCAGAGGCAATTCCTACTATCCAATAAAAAAAAAGTAGACTTTTTATATCTATTCACATTCTTAACGAAATTTAGAATGCCTAACAATAACCAGTCACACCATACATTTGACTGTTTTCATCTTGCCGACATTTCATCAATTTGCCTGAATTGGTGTAGGCCGAACGAAAAATGCAGTACATGATCGCGTTTTGTCAACTTTTCGTAAAATGCCTAAGCACCTCATGATGAGCCTGAATTGTCATTATGACTACAACATATACAAGTCAAAGACTTATCCTGCATACATAAATTAGAGAAGAATGTTCTCTTAGTTCCTGAAGGTATATCTCGAAGAAGAATCAATCAACTTTACACCGTGCTCCTTTGAAAAAGTCCAGTTTACGAATGATTCAGTGGATACCCACCCAAGCGTTTTTAAAAATTATAGTGGAAACAAACAGGCGAAAACGCCATAACATATTTCATTTCGAAAATGAAGCTCTAAATAAAATTATTTATCGACATATTGTTCCCCCTCTGTTTCACAAACAGTTCTTTTTTGTTGTAAATTGTGATGGTCAATTCAGCCGGCCCACTGAATACCTCACGTTTGTGTTGGCGGGAAGGGAGCTGCACAAAATTGTTTTATTCAGCCACAAACGTGAAACAAAATTAACTTAGTTAGTGACTATAAACAGCGCTTCAAAGAAGCGGATTTTTCAACATCATCTAGTTCATTGAATCGAAAATTTATTCGCAGGGACGTGAATTCACCTAATAACTCGTTCGATTTCCATATTAATTTAAAATTTCATTTCATACCCTGTCATGTTGATGAAGGAAAGATTAGAATTGAATGAAAAAAAAAATTTTGATTCTCGAGATTTTCATTTTTATGGAATTCACATATAGAGGCTGTCCCAAAAGTCAACTTCGAGCCGCAAATCGTATAACAGGCTCAGTTTGTGAAAAAAAAATATAAATCGTGTATTTTCTAAATTATTCTGCATATTCGCGAAAATGTATCCCTTATGATGATTTTCCTGTTTATTCAATTTATTGCTTTTTACGAATTACCACGAATATTACCTTTGTGAACTTTAATCTTCAATTCGTAGCAAATTTTTCCCAGGTTGAGAAATAATGTCACTTTTTGCCGAACCAAATATTCAAAATTGATGGTTCACTCAACTTCAACTGACGCCGTTATTGAAAAGTTGGCACGTTCTATAAGGTTTTCTAGATTCCTTTTCTAGATTGGACAAAGAAACAAAAGGTTTTTCTCAAAGAAATTCAGTTTCGTTAAATTCTATTCTGTGTGGTTAGGGTGGTTGAGAGATTTTGGTTATTTATAAAAAATTTTTTTTTTTCGGGTGACCACTTATGAATGATTTACTCGAGTAAGGCAATTTGGATAAATAGTTCAAAAACATTTTCAACATTGATGTTTCCCAGGTTTCAGTTGAACGTATACTTTCAATCAGAGATACAAGCTTATCTCAAGGTTGAATTCTGAGGCTATATAAATTTTTACACAGTAAATTTTTTTCTAGAATATAGGTTAATTTGCTTCTTCCGTTTTTGTAATAAAATGGATCGTTCTCGATATAAACGTTAGATACTCAGATTGGTAATCATGAAAACTTTCGATACACACAGTGAAATTGCGTCCAATCTGAAATTGACAATCATATTTGTACCCATGCATCTGTTTGCAGTGATAATTTCAATAATCGACATGCGGGGAGATTTTATTTTCGCTTTCCCAACTCATGTGTGCGGTTGAAAAAACTGAAACTTATCTACAGATGTGTTCATACGAAACAGTGTTGCAAATTAATTAATGGAAAAACAAAGTAATAGTATATTCTAAAAAAAGTTGCAGAATGAGCTCCTATTCCAACACGAATGCGAAGTTCGAAATTGCCTTCTGCAACGAGTATTAGACGGTATTTTCTCTATTTCAGTCAATTTTTGTGAAAACCTCTCGAAATTCAAATGAAAATTCAGATTAGTGACTTTTGTTGTGTAGTTTGGCAGTTGATGTGACATACGAAATTTGACAGATCACGGAATTTGAATTGATTTGATTCGAAACTTGATTGGATCGGAGGTCAGTACTGACAATCATAAAACGAAAAATATAACTGAAAACAATGCTGTAATGAGTTTCATTACAGTACTAAAAGTAGTGCTGTAATAAAACTCATTAGAGCATTGTTTTCAGTTATATTTTTCGTTTTGTGGTTGTCAGTACTGACCCCAAATCCTCTCAATTTTCAAATCAATCAATTCAAATTCGGTAATCTGTCAAATTTCGTAAGTCACACCAGCTGTCACGATGAAATATAAAAGTCACTAACCTGAATTTTCATTTGAATTTCGAGAGGTTTTCACAAAAATTGACTGAAATAGAGAAAATACCGTCTAATACTCGTTGCAGAAGGCAATTCCAACACTCATGCATTCCAACAACGCATGCACTTCGCATTTGTATTGGAATAGGAGCTCATTCTGCAACTTGTTTTAGAATATACTATTTCAGGTTCATCCAAGGATCCCCCCAAGGAGTTATTTCGGATTAACATGATAATACAGGATGTTTGAAAGGTAAGGGTTTCTCTGAAGAAGTGAAAATAGATCGTATCGAAGTAGGTTGCTCACTCAATATACTCAATGTGGAAAAGTGGATCAAAACTCCCAACAGCATCTCTCTATTTAGTAAATGAAAATCACCTGTTATGAATCAAGCTGTCGGCCGTATAATTTTTTTTTATATGTTCACAACGAAAAAATTATAATCACGATATTTCCGTCAGCGACTTCCATTGCCTAAAAACATCTTCAGAATTCAGAGGGGAAACAAATATTGAAATTCTCTAGAAAATTCGACAAACGTCAAATAGAGAAAAAAGCCATGTTCATGGACCAAACCACGGTGACCAATATAAAGGGTGTGTCGCTTACTTATACATATATGTATTCGTGATTTACAGAATGTTTTCGAAACAAACCCGTTTTTTCGAATACACATACTTTTTCGCTTCAAATTATGTCCGCTACGTTTTTGATCATGCCTGGATTTTTACGTATTTCATTACATATTTCCTCACTTCTCATTTCAGGTGAATATCCTAAACAAATCAAATAACTCCAAATGAAATGATCAACAGAATTTGAATCTGGTGATCGAAAGGACAAGGATTGCAGTCCTCAACTGCTTATCAACAGATTTGAAAAGAAAGGATCTCAAAAATATCTGAACATTAATCGTCATTATCATCATTATTGAATCATTGAAATGGGATGGACTTCCCCATACTGAAAATGCAATCTTACAATGAGCGTAACTTCGAGTAATACAGGAAGATGATTTTGAAGGAAATCTAAGTGAAAATCACCCGTGAGCCGTCTTGGTAGGACGTGCGGTCTAATCAATCGATTTGTATTTGGATATAGTATGCCTGACCTAATGTGGTTTTTCTTCAGCCCCTTCATTCGAATTCCCAATATTCAAGATACCAGTCAAAATTTATTTTGTAGAAATCGTCATAGTCTACTCTAAACAACACTTGTGAGATACAATACATGCAATTCATCTCTCAATCAAACCTTTTTGTTTTTTGAAAATCTAATAAAATTGAAAGATGCAATTATTTCATCAGTTCGGGATAAAATTTTTTCCGATTTGATTGCAATGAACGAGTTTTCCACGGAATTATTACAATTCTAACATTCGATAGGATCTTGGAAGAAGTCCTGAATTTTTCAGATACGGACCTGGAAATTTTTGTTAATTTAAATATGAATCAATTGACCTGAGGCAGTTCATCATATGTTGAAAGTATCGACTGAATATATCGGTTTGTTCAAAAGTTATGAGATATTGGAATTGATCAGACCTCTCATATGTAGGCTCAGGTTACCGTATGTTAATTTATGAATGAAACACCCTGTATATCCCATTACTCGTTTCATCATTCACTCTGAAGACCCGTACTTCGAAACGGATTGCTCGTACTTTTCAACTGTAGTAATATGATACCTACGATAACTTTCCGAAATGTATCTAAAAGGTTCTGCTTCTAGCATGCTTGGGTACGGAGCACTAAAAAAATCGGCTTTCACGAGGCGGCGGCGGCTGTTGAGAACGAGGCATCCACATTTCTTTCCAAAATCACCACCGTGAAACGAATTTCGCAAGATGCGATAATTAACTAGACCATTTTTTTGCTCCAATTCATCCTGAACGGAACCCACCCGCAACGTGCCAGTTCTCCTCCGAAAACAGCACTTCGCCAAAGTGGGCAAATAAAGAAAAAGTGAGCTCTCCTAACCGCCGTGACCCCAAATGTTCGAGTACGTTCGTAGAAGACTCTAAATCTGCTTAAGCTGTCCGAAAATGGCACGAACGAATGAGTCTGCAAGACGATAAGATGGATTTTCTGGAAGTTACAGGCGACGTCCCGTAGAATAATTACCCGAGGCCATTTCATGTCACTCCGGAAGTACACATCGGCCAATTTTCTCCCTTCCCTTGCCCGAGAAAGAAAACAAAATGATGCTCTCTACGGCAGGATTAGTCTAGCTGGTATTTTTCCCATGTTACTGTCTTCGACGAAAATTTCGAAAGCCTCGCTTCAAATTATATGAGGACCATCTATCAGGAGTTTCTGGAACTGATGAAATGTCAAGTAAATTGAAGTTTATTGGCTGAAAAATATCGGGTGAGCAATTCGCCATCTGTCAAAAAGATTAGTTGTTTCCGAGGTTGTTTCGTTTTGTTGGTACGGTCCCCTGAAATAGAAAAAATTACCAATTAGGGAGTCGATGATATTGAAGTCAAACAACCCATATGTTTGGAGATGTACAGGGTGGGCAAACTGCACTGCTACTTCTCAACCGTGAGAGAAAGAGGGAAATGAATGACACGTTACGGTGGTCTTTTTTGGTTAACTGATAATGCCAGCAACTGCATCCCCCTTTTTTTTTTGTTTTCGAGTTATAGGCCAAAGTTGGAATTTAATTTAATTTTTTGAGAAAATGCCACCAGGGTTTGTGGTTTCCATGCTACGGAGTGATTTTGGGATCTATTCAATCATGATGATTGACTATAACTGCCGCAATATTCCAAAAACTTTTATAGCTTTATACCGATGCTATGGGTATTTCTGCGCCACATCAAATTTCAGAGCAAGTATTTTTTTTTTCAAATTACAACAATAAACAGGTAGGCCCTCCCCAACTTTCATGAAATCTGTGATATTATTATCATCGAATAATTTCTGTTTTTAAAAACTTTTTTTTTCTTCTTTGAGTAAAGAACTCATAAAATGAACAAAGAATTTGGAGAAAACTTCGGGACTCTATAATAATATTTCAATCAATTTAACAACATAAAATTCGGACACATCAGGTTTCATGGCCTCCTCAGTTAAGAAGACATTCATCAAAATCAAAGCGTTTTTAAATTTTTTTAAAATTTATTCTCGACGTTGCTTCAATTCGATTGTCTGGCATCTTCAGGAGTTATACTTTCAGGAGATGTTCCCGATAGAATGATCTAGCCTCGGATCTGCCTGATTGTTTTACTTCATAATTTCCAGATTAAATTATTCAGAAAACAGTACACACTATCGTGTTGTATGTATAGTACTTTTTTGGTGTAGATTTCATTATGTTTGAGTTTACTTGGCGCAATAAATCTTATGTCAAAAAAGTTATTTTCATTACTACTTGGTACGAACCGTACAACTATCGCCCTCTATGGGAGTCAGACGTAAAATTGAACTCATTGGATGTATCAGCTTCCAAGAAATATTCGCATATTCGGCAAAATCATCACCATGATGAACGCCCTTCATCAGACGGAATGCGCTGAGAAAATTTCAACTTGTAACATTGGAACAACATAATTTTTGGAACTCAATTTCCCGAAACCTTGTGTTCTGATTTGTTGTTTTGTATTTCATTAAAAATACGAATAACCCATACCTACCATTTCTGTGTAAACAATGTCCCGTGTTTATTCAGTTGTACAATAAACACTTTCATCTATGAAGATCGATACAGATCTCGTCCACGTATTCAACAAAATCTCTCAGGAATGTTCTTGGTTACATAGAATGCTATGAAAACCCAGAATAAACGAACCGCAAGAACAAAAAATCGAACCCCCTCTGCTCTTGGAGAAATTCAAAATATCCAAGACTGTATCGGGAAAATACCGAAAACCGCGGCAGTATAACGTTGTTCGGCTTTTACGACACTTTCAACTTTGAACAATAGGAAAACTTTGTTACGACCGTTTAATAATATCTCGTTGGAACTCATGATCTATAGTCTCTCCGTTAAGCTGTTTGGAAAATGTACAAAGGAGCTGCTGGCGTATTAGGTTAGAACGTTGCCGAGATGGGGCAAGTTGTTGGGTTTAACGACCCATCACAATGGAAGATTGTTATAATTCATTATTAAAACTTGGTTCGGAAATACGGGCATGGCGTACCCCGCCGTCTTCGGCAATAATTTAGCGAATGATCTCTTATTATGCGATGGAATTTTATTTTCCGCATAATCTGGGTTTCGCTGCGGCGAACACACCGAATGGAACTTTTGTGTCGGGAAGATGGTCGCAATTACTCGGGGAATATTTCAGCAGGCGGCGGGAAACGCAACATTTCTGGTTCAGAACATTTCGCATGAGGAGTTCGAGTCAACATGAAAGTGCTGCAGATCGCACCGTTTTATTACGCTGTAATTTCATTTTGTTGAGTTCTCGTGTAACTTGTTTTTGTTTGCGAGCTTGTTTCCATCCGAACAAGATTGATTTTCAGAAAATCTGCAGCAAATGAAGAGCATCTACGAAGAGAGTATGAGGACATAATAAGGTCAACTTAAAAAAGGAATTAAAAATGAGTGGTGGACTGAAGCAGCAAAGCAAAACCAAGATCATTCTGACCAGCACGACCAAAAATTTCCACTGAAAGCGTACACTGAGAGAAGTATTCACTTGATATTATCGATCATGCGTTAAAGTTAATAAATCATTTATTGGCCAAATGGACAAATAAATATTTCTTTCATGAAAATAAAGAATTTATTCAAGTTTTCGCAAATCACCTTCACTCAATATTATATCACATTTATTTATGAATAATAACATTCAATAATACCGAATAAAGACGCATTACACTGAAATAAATATATTTAGTAATAATTAACAAACTGCATGAATTATGAATGAATGTTAACGTCTGATAGCAAAATTAAAAATTAATGGCTTTGCAGACGGAATTGAATTCTGGAATAATGACCAGTCCGTGCAGGATTTGAACCTGCGACCCTCGAATTACTAGTCCAATGCGCTAACCAACTGTGCCATTGGGAAGGTTGAAGGTTCCATCTGATCTTCGGTTGGCGACTCTCCCAGAATTCGATGTTAGTTTGTTAGTTTTAATTCTTCATGAACTATGACGCTCGTGAAGAATTCTTCGGAGAGTTAGGGTTGGAAGGGGAACTTATTCGCTATCGGTGGTCATCGATGATTCGATTTTTACCTTTCATCTGATTGCGTCATTCGCGATTTATCGGCAGGAGTCGGGTAGTTGAATCTACCGACCACCGAACAATGTTAACTAGCCAAGATGACTGAAACATGTCAAATGCGGTTTGTTCATTGTTAATAAATCCTGTATTTTGAGTAAACATATCGTGGAGTGGTGGGAGTTTAGAATCATTTAGTAATAGAAACGAAACGTTCGTTTATTACCATATGTTTTCAATTAATATATCTTATATTTGAAGAGAACTGCAGTTTAAATTAAATACATCATACCCAAATATATTAAATATTAACAAATACCGTGTAAATAAATATTTCGTTAAATATGAATGAATTCTTTCAGAGGCAAGATCTGTCAGTTAGTAAATAAATTAAAGATTAATAAGTGGATTTGTCTGTTAATGAAAAATCTCGAAATAAATACTTTATTGATAAAAACAAATTTATTTCTCTCAGTGTATTTGACGAAAATAATCGATGGTTCGAATCTGAATGAAGAAACGCCATATTGGACGTCACCAATGCTACCTCTTCCTGGGTTTAAGAAATACAGATTTCTGGTGGAGTGCTGGTTGTAGACTTGTCATGAGGTCCAGGAGATCAATAACGGGAGTAAGAATGGGAAGGAGACCTTCTTAAGCAAAAACTGCCTACTCTTCTAGCCAAAGGGGGTTAGCCGAACGACTCAACTCTTCAATGTTTTTTCGTGGAGAGTCACTCGTTTCAACTAGCAACTTTTTCATTTGAGCCTCGAAACATTCTGTGAAAAAATGGGCTTTTTAAATGGCTGTGGATGGAATTAACATTCTTTTTGAAACATTTTTTTACATCATTAAACTTGATATAAGCCTACTGACATTTTTGAGCGGGAACGGAACAAATGTCGGTAAGTACCTATACCTTAATTATGGGTCAATTCTGAATTCCTGATGCTTCCTGAACGAAGAATTTCATGCTCCTCAACTTTCACCCTATGACTGTGTCCGATTGGAATGACTGTTGTGGAATTACAGCTCTTCAAAATTTTTTGAAAAAATTTTTCATGCTACGACAGGCAATATCTCCTAAACGTCTTCACAGATTCTAACGTATGACATGCACTTCAATCAAGGACAGAGAAGATTTCTCTATGTGAGGCTTTCTGAATGAGATTTAAGCGAAAAAACTGGAAAAAGTTCAAAAATTTCGAGGTTTTCAGGCCAGTTATCCCGATAAAAATTTTGCACTATTGGAGTGCCACAACAACATTTAAAAGTTAGAAACATAACATAATTGAGTGGACTAAGAGTACAGCGAAAATTTATGAATGTCCAGACTGTGGAAGGAGAATCTCTTCAATAGACGTGTGCACAGAACGTGACGATGACTTGGGATATTGCTTTCACACTGTTTTTTATTTTGTATATAGTCGGCAACGAATAAAGCTAATGAATGAATGCGAACAAGATTTGATTGTTTCTGAATTTCTAACGTATTTCAAGAAAAAAAAATGTTCATCATTGAGTCAGAGTTCTAATTTGGTTGAAAATAGAGATACATAATATTAAATCTCTATAGAGGCTGTTCCAGAATTCATCAGGTTACTGGCCACTGAGTCATACGAATAGGTAAAAAGATCTAGGTCGTGTATTTTTCAAATTAGATTGCATCCTTCGAGAAAATATGTGATGATTCTCGACCTGCTGTTGCTACAGTTTTTTACTTTTTCTAATTTTTAATTTTCACTTGTTATCTCGAATAGTACTTCTGTAATTATTAATCTTAGGAGCTTTGTCCTGTTGGAACATTATCATCAATTTTCTCCGCACAATCCAACGCAATCATAAAAAATAGGGTTTTATTTTGAAAAACGAAAGTTTTGGGCCAATCTTGATCCCAATTTTTGAACCATCACCCTGTAACGGGTTGTTTAAAATTCTGAAAATGTACAATATTTTCACAGTCTCCTCCTTCAAAAATGTGAAAACATAACATCGAATACTCTTATCACCTTTTTTCTTCAGTTTTTTTCTCGATATTTCGAAAAGTATCCTGACGAATGGCATAATTTGAATACGAATGTATTCAGATTTGCATACTTCATCAAATTCGAAACAAAAAAAAAAAACAAAAAAAAATTTCCCCTCCGTGTTCCACTAAAAATATTTTAGATCGATAGATAATCTCAAACAATAACATAATAATAATTTTCAGATTACAAATAAGTTCAGTTCTCCAGAAACGCCTAATAGGCCGTCCAACTTGGTACACCCTGTATTTCATCGAAAATAATAAAATTACATAGTTATCGTGAGTTATAAGCAATCGCAGACTTTTTTAGAGAATATTTCGGGCACTACGAAATTGTCCTTGATAATTTTCTTCTATTTCTTATATTTTACTGAGCATCCTCTGTTAAAGCCTGAAATCAACTATCCAGTTCGATATTTTTCTTCGTTATGTAGAAATTAGTTCTTCGTAACAACATACTCAACTAAATTCTCTACACTATAGTGAAATATTCATCGAAATCAGTCAGCTGGTTCCGTAGTTTTCTGAAGACAAACAAACGGACTTTCACATTCATAATATGAATATGGATGAAGATTCAGTATCATTGCGCGAATTAAACAACAGGCTCATAATTCGATGTTTCAATTACTCTCAAGGATTATATACAATGAGAACAACGGATTATGTAAATTAACATGTCCAACAATACTGGTTCTAAATAATCCCATAGAGAAGAAATTCCTAGGGTATGGAAATCTGAACCGAAACAACAGACGTGCAGAGCTCAAAAACCACAGTTATAAATGTTGGCAACAAATAAATAGAAGCTATGGGTATCTTTTCTCAAATTTCCGCAATTATCATAAGATAAACGTTTTAATTTTTTTCTGAGGCAGTTAATACACTCATAATTTTTTCCTTACCCACTGCTATCCGAAGTCGTGGCAGTAATGTTCTAATATAAACAGAAAAAAGGGAATTATTGAACAATCATTTTCTCTACGAAACAATATTGACTTCTACTCAGAGCACACAAATAAATTTTTTAGAAACCACTGTTGAAGAAAAGAATGATATATTCAGTATTATGGCAGAATATTTAATTATAGTTTGTCGTATAAAATTTACTCATATGAGTAAGTCCAGATAGGTAAAACACATTTTACGAAAATTGCAGAAGAGAATCGTAAAGTGGTAGGTGATGATCCAAATGGAGTACATGGAATAGATCTAAAATTGCAAATCCGAATTAGGAATCGAATTCCACTCTGCATCAATTAACATAAAGCGGAAATATTTCAATTGTATTCAGTAATATGCATGAATGGTAGTAATATGCCAACTTCGAATTAATACGATGAATAGTAGCTCACTTTTATTATTTGTATATATGTATTCTATTTCATATATTATTCATGAATTTAATAAAAGGTATTGCATTCCGAATAATTTGATTGAGTGCGTGTGAATGTGTGATATATGGGATGGAATTCTCCGATCCTCATTTTTTTCAACCACTGAATTACTTGATGAATTATCGGTAGGAGCAAAAGGGATTGAAACAGTTCTGGTGTAGTATGAGTTTTGTGAAATAGTCGTTGGTGAACCTTCTTTTGATGAATTTGAAAGCTTTCGAGATAGACATTCCTAGAAGTATTTGAGAGGACAACAATTAAGGCAAATATTGGAGGAAGTCATCCAAATCGATCTTTCATTCGACTGAAAATAATGGACCCTTACTGAGAAAAAGCAAGAAATTTCGAATTTCTCCATTCGAATTGAGCTAAACTTTTCCCTTTTTGTAGTTTTCGAAACGAAAGTAATAGGCCAATCTTGATCCCAATATTTGACCCAACATTTGAGACACCCTGGACGAGTTTTTCGAAATTCTAAACATGTACAATGTTTCCACCTTCTTCGACGAAAAATGTGAAAACGTTTTGTGGATATCTAGATTAGGAGTAAAAAACAATACCGAATACTATGATCTCCCTTTTTTCTTCAGTTTTCTCTCGATATGTTGGAAAGTATTATGACGAATGCAACGATTTGAATACTAATGTAATCAAAATTGAATACTCTATCGAATTTGAAAACAAACAAAAAATTTCTTTTTCATTCCCTTTATAACTGAAAGTGGTCAGGCTGCACGAATATTTCAGCTCGGCGGTTAATGTCAAACAATATTTTTCCAATTTTCAGATTCCAAATAGTTTCTTCAGAAAGGCCTAATAGGTCGTCGAACTTGGTATATTCACAACCAAGCTTTGATAGCAAAACAGATCTTCTCCTTCTGGAAATATTTTGTGAAATTGTTTGATATGATATACTTAGTTTTCAGTTGATCTGGGCTCGATTTTCGTGAAAACAACTTAATGAAACCGTTTCAAAATATTCTTTTTGTGATTAAATTTTGATATTTTATGGATTTTGAAAATTTGCTATAACTTTTTTCATTCACGAAAATATCTGAAAGCAATTAAAACTCTCTAGAGGCGCTTGCTTACTGGGAATTAGACACCATATTAAAATTTTCTTATCGCTTGTTCCTATAGCAAAAAAATAGTATAGGTATTCTGAAACAAGTTACTGAATGGCTCCTTTTCGAACGCGAATACCAAATTCGAAAACCTCCGACGAAGGAACGTTGGAATTGTCTTCTGCGACGAGTTATAGACGGTTTTCTCTCTATTTCAGCCAAGTTTTCTGAAATAATCAGATTAGTGACTATTATATTGCATCTTCGCAGTTGGTGTGACGAAATTTGACAGACTACGGAATTTGAATTGATTTGATTTGAGATTGATAGGATGGAAGGTCAGTACTGACAACAAAAAACGAAAAATATTACTCAAAACAATGCTGTAATGAATTCATTACGGCACTACTTTTAGTACTGGAATTTACTCATTGCTATACAGAAATGGAGAAAACAAATTACAGATAGATAAATTGAAAAATGTCTAAGTCCCAGTGAAAAACTGGTTGTAGAAAGTTTCAATCGCTTTCTGATATTTCAGAAAATGTAAATGTTATGGCACATCTTCGAAATTGATAAAATATCAAAATTGTGTTATATCTTTTCACCAGTAGAGGAGCCAAGGACTGTTCACAACATTTCTACCTATCTTGTCCAGAAGTACCAGAAAGAGCCAAAATCAAGCAATCTGGGATACCCATATTATTATTAATTGATTATTAGGAAATGAAGATTTAATTGACCGCTCAAAAGTCACAGAAATTGATTCTTCATTTGAAACAGAAATGACGAGAAGAATTATTGAATCACTTTTTGTTATTCATGACAATCAAAACAACATTTGTCTTTCTTTAACATCGGCATCTTTCATTCAAAAGTTGTATCGAGTATACTATCAAGTTGAATTGTGTTCATTCTTGTATTTTCTGTGGAGTATATCGTTGAGCTCATTTTTGAACAAGCAGGAATACCATCATTTCAGAAATTCGTCTTAAAAATAATTATCTCTTCAGTTCGTAAACAAAAATATAAACTTGTTATTGTGCATCAAAAGTGCTGATCCGTTAACGTTGCAATGTGAAATTCTGAGTAATCTTTGCACCTTGACCAAGACCTTGGGAATTCCATTCAGTAGCATGTTAATTTCATCAAGTTGCGTTTTAATTTATTCAGTTTTATAAATACTACGATGGAAATTGGGTTACGTGAGTTCTCGATTTCTTTATGAGCGATTTATGTCAGTTTGTTCGGAATATTTTATTTGTTCGGTTTCGAAATTGATGCAGATGCTTGTTTAATGCTAGCTGTGAGTAATAAAATTTAACGAATGATTGATCAGATATCAATGGAAATTGATATGGTTGGGTTCATGGAACCCATTTTTCATTTTAACGCTCCTGGATACGTTGAATTGATGTTGTTCGAGTGAAAATTATGATTACCTATCCATTTGTTGCAACATTCCCCATCCCTAAAAAGTATTGCTCTCGAATTAGTTTTTTTAATCATTGTTGCATGAAAATAAAATTTTACACGAAAATACGGGCTGAAAATTCCCCCTGAAATCTGATTAGAAAAAGGAGGAAGAAGTTGTACCTTTTCTGCATACATTCAATAAAATAAAGTACTAATAAATACTTAATTTCAATCGATAGTCCCGAAAATTAATCGCTCTATGACAGTGATTTTAAACCTGATAAAGCAATGTACCGTACTTGCTTGATTAGAGCAAATTATACCAGATAATGAGTTTCGAAACAAGTGCACTCAAATTAAATTTATAAATATACTCGATTTCAAATATAGTGAATTGCTCTACTGGCCTCTTTTAATTGTTAGTGTTATTCCCTTTCCTCTTTTCATGTGAAATATAGATATATTACATATAGGTTTCAAATCGGATTTTAATATCCAATATCCAAAAGTTGATATTCTAATTTCTTTGTTGTATTGTGTCAGTTTGTAGGTATTTAAGATATTTTTTTCCATTTAAGCCATAGGCTAAATAGAATATCCAATTCCTAACCATTGATGTATTTCCATCCCAGCAGGCAAAAATGAGTTGAATGTATTAAATATAATCTAAGAAAGTATTCATCATTTTTCCCAAAGCACAGCAGTTTGTGGTTGTCAATCTGTATTTTCCAAATAAACGAATAAGTAGAGTTACTTAGGAAGTATATGATTTCTTAGAATTATCCATAGAACAGTTTCATAAGAACGAATTGATGTTGCAAATATTTGTTTTTAGGGTGAAAGACTTCATCACTGCCGACAACTATAAATCGAATCAATTTTTTATATAAATTATGACTATTCACTCCTGGAAACATGCCACTCAAGTATGAGATCTACCGCTCAAACCTGCCGAAATGAACAGAGTTGCATTCAACCAAAGTAACCAATATTTCCTATTCACTGAAAAAGATTACCCGAAAAACGCTCATTTGAAGGTATTTCAAGTATAATACTTTGAATTTATCAAATTGCCAAATAATCGTTGGAAATTATTCAACATTATTTAAAGAGCTCCTTGCTCCTTAAATTTCTGATATATGTAATTTGAAATGTTGCTGGTTTATATTGGCCATAATGACAAGAAGAATGTATTCCTAGAAATTCTATAATTCTGAAATAATTTCTTTCGATAAAATAATTCACGGGGATACTATCCAAAATGAAATTTATTTCTTGGACTTTTTGCAATCGAATCGACAAAGATTGTAAAAACTAAACGTTTTTCTTTTGTCCTCAAAATAAATGTACATACAAAGCAAAAACCCACCATGAAAGTGATCCATTAGCGAAATTTCTATGTATTTCATTCACCTCATCTGGTACTGATATCCATTTTTAATTGCACAAGACTTCAGAAACATTAAAAATACAGAATATAATATCCGTTCATTCAATGTCACGTCATTGTTTTGTCACAACACTAACCTGAATCTTACATTTCAAATGTTACTGATTGGATATTAACAACATAATTTTGATTTCCCACAGCCGCCCAATATGGGAATTATGCAAGCACAGGCTGCCTTATTATTATTGTCTATGCAGTTGATTTATAAGTGGGGGCATTACGTCATGGTATGATGCGTATCCATAATGCCAACTGCTGGAATCTCATATAAAATCTAGCAATTTCTGATATTTTCACCACTTTTTTACGTTTTCGATGCCATCATCATTCTGATTCTTTATTCTGAAAGGAATCTCATTTTCTCTGCAGTGAACAAGCGTTTGTTGTTGTAAAAGAATAAGTACAGCAATCTGATAAGGATGTTTCCTCTATATCCCTGATGTCATTCCATACCTAGAATCAATGAACGAATCACATTTTGTTCTTGTGCAATTACATTCTAAATCCTCCGCTTCATTCTCTAACAATCGAAGCGTTTTTCAACCGATAGGTTTGCGTTTTTTGACCTTTCACAGTGAACCCAAACAAAATTTACCGTACTATTTCAATATGAAATCATTAATCACTTTTTGTTTGCCCTGGGCGTTTATCTATTTCTAGAAATTACTCTCCTATTTACTTTGCTCTCCACTTTAGTCAATTCTGCGTGAATCATTGCCCTTGCTATCTTGTGTGCTATATTCAGCATTTTATCATCTAATATGGTGTTAGTACGACAGAACACACAGTGGAAACCTTGACTGCTGTTAACTGTTATTCATTTCGTAGAAAGAGGGCTTTGTCAGACTAAACTTTATGGGTCAGGTTTATTCATTCACCAAGGTCTATCGAGGATGCATATAATGGAAGTCATTGATTTTTGTATCAGGTTGAAAAATCAATTTATTCTGATGTTGTTTTGCCAACCCATTTTTATCATTACTTTGGGTTGACTGCAAATATTATACTCTCGATGTGAATGTTTATTATTCGTTATATAGTAGCTTCAATGAATCCGTTATTAAAAGAACAGCTAATGGTCGTTAATGTTCTTTATATTGAACTGTATTGATAATTCAAACAATAATGCTTTGATACAGAAAGAGGAAATGAATAGGGACACCTTCTGGCTATTAAAATGGATATCCGAATAATCGAACCGTTTATTTTGGGAAAAAGTATATCGTTACTTTCTGCCATCACAAGTGCATCATTGAACCGCATAAATAAATATTTTAATATTATGTTGTCCGATACGTTTGATATCACATCTGAATTCATTCATGAAATTCATTATAGCTAATTTTCTAATTGCTTCCTTTTGTTTCAGATCATTTTTACCACTGACTGGTAAGTACATCAAAAAAATGCAGTGATGACTTTTCAACACAAAATTTCATTGAATCCTAACTATTCCTTAGCAGCAACCGAATCATAAACTTCTTGTACTCCACTAGTTACGTTGGATTTCAAACTCTTCATCCTGGTACATCAGTATTTGAGTCACGATTGTATATCTAACTTTCGCGGCACTTTCTGGAAGAAGTTTCTGAGGTCTTCTAAGATTTTCGATCTTCACTAAATACGAAATTTATATAAATATTTGGAGCCTTTGAGCGAAATTAAACTTCCACACACTTGTGTTGTTTTTAGATGAAAAATCGTCGAATGTTATAAGTCTTTGTTACGTTCTTGCAAATAACTCTGGCAACGAATGTAAAATACAAACTATGAATTTTTGTTGTTTCCTTGAGGCACCGGTCAGTTCTTGAAAATGCCTGCTAGCGCTGCACTTTAAAGCAAGTAAAAACTCTTCTCAGCTGCTTGCCAATTACTATTGCATTCTTGAGCATAACATGCCGAGTCAGGGTCATTCTTGCCTGGGGTCTCGAGGTCATACAGTGCACGGTAAGGAGGAACTGTTTATCTACTTGTTTGAGTCCCTGTGCCGTAATCCCCACTTCTTGGTTATGGTACTAGGGTCGTGGGTAGATCCTCAGGGAGGTCTTAGACGAATCTGCTACCCTCTTGCATACTCGGGTAGTTAAGGAGCCAATGCCTCTGGTTTCCTCATGAATAGAGGAATGAGAATCCGGTATAAGCAGAGTACTTATATCACTCATTGGGTCTTCCCATTCGAAGATACATATAAGGGTTCCAATACTCTCAAGAACTTATTTGCAGCTTCAGTCTGGTTCTTGGGCTGTTTCAGTCTCAGTGGGAAGGTGGAGTCACTCCTGTTCATTCTAGCCGTGCCAGCATGAATGTGGTGCTAACAGTTTTCTTCGAATCTTCCCGGTGTCCAAGGACTCAAGTGGTTAATTGAGCCATAATCATCACACGAAGCCCCTTGCTCCCTATCTAATCTAATCTTACCTAATCTTTTAAAATCGTTCTGATCCATATATAATGATGACCTATCTCCCTGAAGGATGTTTGGTAAATAACAGACACTCGTAATCATTCCCTTTTTTGTGCGCGAGGCTGCTGGAAATGGAAATGTCAAAACCTTCAATATCGAAGGGGTATTTATTCGATTAATGTTAATATGGCAGACCCCGGAAAACTACTCGGCTCTTTCCATATCATGGATTTATGAGTCATCTCCCCTCATTTCCTAGTAGAAGTGAATTTAGCAACGTCAGAAGATGAATGGCATATGACTGACGTATGTCGTATTGTCTCTGTTTCGTATAGCTGCTGTTGAGCGAATAGTTAAGTATTCGGAAACAACTTCGTTATGTGTATTTGTATCTCATCGAAGAAAACATGATCGATTTAGAACATTTATGATCATTGTATAAATTAGGTT
This sequence comes from Hippodamia convergens, assembly GCA_038502775.1. Taxonomy (NCBI): domain Eukaryota; kingdom Metazoa; phylum Arthropoda; class Insecta; order Coleoptera; family Coccinellidae; genus Hippodamia; species Hippodamia convergens. Next base: position 29,388,763 of record CM076614.1, read on the forward strand.
ACCCAAACTCAGATTGATGTCATTACAAAATTTATATTAGAAATTGGGAACAATTCTATAAAGTTTTAATTTTCTATCTTTGAAGAATTATTTCAGATAGATATAACTGATTTCACGGAACTTTGGTGTGCTAATCAAACAAAAATCATGGCCCTGAGCAAGAATAATGTTTGAATGGTTAATCAAAGATTCATGAAACGAATTTAAAAGAGTTAAATATTGAATATTACATATATAAACAAAAATATTATCATTATATCTTCCAAGGACTTGTATCAAACTTGAATAGTCGTTTTGATAGATATGTTTTCACATTTTCACTGCCTTAGGGAGTTTAACTGTTTATTTTCTGTTACATGTAGAAAAAATATATATAAAAAAACATCTTCCTGTGGAAAATTGTAATTACAACTGAAAAGATTGCAATTCGATTGGTTCATAGAAAATAAACATTATTCTTATTATTATTATATTGCATATTCTGCAGTAAAAGATATCTGCATTGTGCATCCGCAGTTAGTTGTCGTTTACATTGGTAGAGTATTGGTTCTACACTCCACTCTACTGTTTACTATCCTTAGTACTCTAACGTTACATGCACGACCAGTTAACATTGTGCTAATAGGACAATAGTAAGTACTCGAACACTCTACTCTACCAATGTAAACGGCGCTTAACTCGAGAGTAACTACCATAATAATATTTGGATTGACAAGATGTCAACGCTTTCTAAAGATTTCGTATTATACTCGTTGAAAAAAAACTCAATTACAAAAATTTATCATAGGTAATAGAAATGTTATGTGGATTTTGTTATAATTTGTCAGGAGCGAATCTCGAACTTTGAATAATGAAGTGAATTGTATTAACAAGTTTCTTAAGACAATCAATACCCAGTGGAATATGAGATTTGGTGACGTTAATAGGTTTGACGTTGACTTTGAAACGTTGCCTGTTATAATGGTTCCGATTTTGCATTCATTTATTGTTAGTCAACAATTTTTTCGGAAAAATTTTCTTCTGACGAATAAGTACGAGACTTTACCAAGCAAATTCATTATTTAAATTCACCATCATCAACATTCTGCACCAAATTTACCAGATAGAAACAATTTAGTGGAACTGTTTTTCTAACAGAATTCGAAAATTATGATTCTCAATCAAACATTATTCAGAAATCAGAAACAGTTTAACGCTTCAAGGATAAGCATACCATGCAAAAATGCAAGAAGAAAACGATCGCAGTTCGGAAATTAATTTTTCCGAATTGTGACCACTTTCTTCTTGCATCATTCAGAAAATAGAGAGTTACCACACATAAAATATTTTGAAGAAAATGTAGGTAATTTTTCATTATGAACCTTCGCATTCCTTTTACAGTAATCCAGGCATGAATTTTGACAAATGACACTACGTTCTACTCGGAATGAGGTTAGAAAGAAGGAAAAATAAAAGCGTACCTCGTGTTACACTTAAAAATCCATGAAACCTCAAATTAACTGAAAATTTCGAATGTTGAAAGATATTACTTATTCCATTTTCTTCTTCTCTTAGATGACCATAAAAAACCCGAAACCTATTGAGGGGCTTCATTTAGTATGCAATAGTCTCGCCGTACGGCACGAGGTTTCGTCGCCATCTTTAGACATTCATATTTCAATACGTCATTTAACACTTAATTCCACCTACCATTGCTATACGAACGTTGTTGGACATGAATTGAAGTTTTAGGGATTTTTCATGAACGTTCGTGAAATAGATTTATGATCTATTTTAACAAAATCTAAACCTTTGAATGTGAACCAGAACTCAAGAAATTGTATTCACGAGATTCCCTGTATTCGTGGAAAAACTTATACAGGAGAAACATCATTGATATTTGGACGCGTTGTTCGATATAAATTGAAATTTTAATCATTCTTCATGAACGTTCGTGAAATTCACTTTTACTTTGACGATTTTTCACGAAACTAAATCTTCATTCTCTTCATTTTGGTAGTTGAATGGTGACATTTTTCTTCTTCCGATGTTTTTTGAATATTCAGTATTTTCGTTCATGTAGAATTTTTCATTATGTACTTATCTATGAGTTATTATCTGGATTACATAATTTCAATTGGAATATGAGCGATGAAGTGTGAATTTTGATTTCGAAACAAATATTTCAGAACTGAGGAAGAGCTTCACACCATTGGACGATGCAGCGTTACTTTCCAGTTAGGAATAGTTTCACTACTTCTGTGCTAAATTTCGATATTTTTCTTTTTTTTGAAATTTTTCCTTATAACTCTGGAGATGTGCCAAAAAAATTTTTCATGAGTTGTGAAACCTCATCATAGAATCTAAAACAAGTGCAAAGTCATTTGTATGAATATATATTATCATCTAATTCGTCATGATTATTGAAGTTACTATAAAAAAAATCAATTTCTCTTAATCGCTGAGTATTTCATACTTCTGGAAAAAATTGCTTATTTTTGAGTATTATTACATTATAACAATATTATAGTAGTGACGATTTGGTTTCACGAAATAAGTGAGTATTTCGACAACCAATGAACATGTTACTCATATTCGAGCGTGTTAATACTCTGCGAACAAAATTCATTTATCAATAATTCATTTCATTAAAATCTGAATGAAACAAACAAATTTGTACCATAACAGTACCTTATTGTGTTAAAGGAACATTATTCGAAGTTTTCGGAAGTAATTGTACAAGTGCATCAAAAGTACCGATAATTTTGCATGTCAGCGTGTTGTCTAAAAACCGCATGAGTTTATTTTCATTCAAAATGAAAATGACCGAATGCAGTTTTTCTAAGACAAGACGCTGGAATGCAGAATTATCAGGTCATTTTGATGCACGAGTGTAATTCGGGTGAATATTTCCCGAAATTGCTATGGATACGAGCAGTGCAATTATCGCAGGGACCTTTCGCTCTCTACAAGGCAATTATCGCTGTAATTTTCGATAATTGCATTCTATTTACATGAAGTTTTTGAGAGGAGGGAAATATTCGCTGTAATTTTCTATAGTTGCATTCTATTTAGATGAGTTTTTGACGGAAGGGAAATATTCTCATTAATTTTTGATTCGTGTACTGAATCTCGAAAAAGTTTCATAATAACCTAACATAACTTTAGTCTTTAAAATAGAGTAATACAATTTGCAAGCGAAAATCGTCAAAGAAATTTAAATATGCAGAATGTCTGAATGATTTCCAATCCGTATCAGAAATTATATATTTGCCTAGACACGTAATTTCGAAGTATTTGCTGAGAAAATAGTAATCGAATCATTAAAAAAATTCGAAGTGATTAATATTCTACTTGAATTTTCCTGTTTCCCACGTTGCCGTGCGTCTAATATCTCACAACTCATTAAACTTACATCTTACTCATCAATCAGATTAACATCGGCTAAACAACTAATTAATTGGCTTGGGACGAACTCCAGCCACCTCGCCTAAATTGTCGATCTACTTAGGTGTATTCTCGGCTGAAGGGCCTCCCCCCTAAATCACGGCCTTGGCGGGCTGAAAAATCTCAATCAATTTGTCAATTAGAGGAGCTCTAATGAAAAAAACTGCTGGAAAAAGCGGGCGCCGAAGATGGAGCGGGAAAAACGACCCATTCAGCTTTTGAATCGGCCCCCTTTGACGCAAAATCGATTCTGGAATTCGTCGAGCTTTTCTTCCGACCGGCTTTCTTCGGAGGTACGCAACAGTTCCGCGAATTAACAGCCCGGACTTATGGACTCTTTGTTTCGCTTTTCCGGACTTCTGATTCGGGCGTAAGTCGGTAAAATGACGTGGATTCTCGTTCGTTCAATTCGCGCCAAGGAGCAGACGGTGCCCAGTGTGATGAATTGATTAGGGCTCAGTGCCAAAAGATGGGAGAGAGAGAGCGGCGGGAAAGGGATTTGTTGTTCGGATTGTTCGCCATATCCGCACGGAATCGTGCTTGTTCGAGAAATTGGAAAACGTGACGTTGCGGCTGAATCGAAAATTGTATGAAATGCGATTCTTGTATCTACGATTTTCGTCTACGCGAAGATGATTATGACATTGTGTTCTTTGTTGTTACGGTTTCAAAGAAAAGTTTGCTCGCGTTGTTTGTTGTACTATTCTGTGGACCTACCTCAAATGTGTTCGCATCAGTCAGGGTGTCTACTTCTGGTAGACGTCAAGTCGGAATCGAGTAACAGCCTGAGTCATTAGAAAAATATTATAAAAAATCTATACTATATAAATTCCGGACAGGCAAAATTTGAGTCAAATTAAACACCCTGCATCTTTTTGTGGTTTTCCGATTTCACTGAAATTCTCACCAGGTACAGCATTGGGTCTTGTTATATTAACCTGAAACTTACGTTGCAAAAATATCTGTAGTTCATCCGTGATACAGGGTGAAACAAAACCTTGTTTAATACCCTCCATTTCTCAACACCCTGTGGTCAATTTGGGGTGGAAAATTTGATATCATTAAGTTTTAATTTCGAGTGTGACCCTTTCTTAACAAAATGATTCTTGATTAACGTTAGTATCTGCTTTACAAAAAAGATACACATTCTCGAAGAAAGTGTTGCTCTTTTTGAATTTTCATAAAAATTTCAAACATTACAATACCTTATCGATTAACACTTGAAAATTAATAGCGTGTATTTCCACCTCGCTTTCTCATCACTTCTACCATACGACGTGGCATACTTTCAATGCAGTTCCGAATTTCTTTTGGGGAAATTTTTCCCCAACAATACTAAGAAGAGACAAATATTCACGGATTGGTGTGGCGAGCCATAGAAGAACGGGAAAATATTCCCCAGAAGCAATTCGGAAATGCATACCACGTCGTATGGTAGAAGTGATGAGAAAGCTAAGTGGAAATAGATGCTATTAATTTCCAGATGTTTGTTTCTGTTTGCTTGTCGATAAGGTATTGTAATGTTTTAAATTGTTATTAAAGTTGAAAAAGTGCAACACTTTCTTTGAATATGTATATATTTTTTCAGAGCAGATACTGACGGAAATCGAAAAACATTTCGTTAAGAATGGTCACACTTTAAATTAAAACCTACCGATATCAAATTTTCCGCCTCAAATTGAACACAGGGTGTTTTGAATTGAAGGGTATGAAACACGGTTTTGTTTCTTCTTGTATAACGGATAATTTATGGATATTTTTGCGAAGTAAATTTAAGGTTAATATAACAAGACCCAATACTATACCTGGGGAAAATTTTAACTAAATGGCAGCTCCATGAGAAAATATACAGTGTGTTGAAATTGACAAAAATTTTGCCTGTCCGGAATTTATTGACGGGGAGTGTAAGTCGTTTATTTTTTATCTAGTGAAGATTATCAAACTTCTGTTGCTATATTTTTTTACTTTCTTAAAATTTTAGGTTTCCTTCATTATCTCCAATAGTGTTTCTGTAACTTGTAGCTCATTTACTATGATACTAAGGAGTCTGAAAAGTCAAAACATCTGCTATATTATTTCCTAGATCGGTTAAAACAACATTCTTCTTGGAAGAAACAGAGTTTCGAACAATTTGTCCTTTCTTGTGAACACGATTCTAATGCATCTAATAATTCAAAAATAAGGTAATTCAAAAAAGACATGAACCTACATAACTCATAGGTGTGTGCGGCACGTAGAAAATCCGAATAAATCAAGACAAAATAGTCCTGAAAACATTATGGGAGTTTATTTTCCAGTTTCTGAAACAGACACACACACAAACCGTTATCCAGAATTCTTATCATCAAAAAATTTTTAAATCAGCTGATTTGATAGAACTCAAATAATTTCATCAACAACTGAAATACAAAATGATGTAATTAAGTTCTTCAAACAGATTCTTGATGATAATCAATAACAAACGAATTTCGTAGAAAAAACTATTTCAAATTTAGAGAGAACAGTTTTGCATCAAAACGATAACAATCGGGACCAACAACAAACCGTCAATAAGAACCAATGTTAATGAATTTAATTCCTCATTTTCATTTACTTTCAGAAGCACTCGAAAATCTTCGTTCTAATTTCAACATACGAACTGTTTCCAAAACAAGAAATGATTTACGATTTGTAATAACAAAAATTCAACCTCTTAATGAGAACCAAAATTCAAGAAATGGTATTTACAACATTTCCTGTATTTACAATATTTCCTGTATTTGTGGAAAATCTTATACAGTACATCGAGATCCTTAGAATATGAAAGCGTGAACATAAGAATTACATGAAAAATAAATATTGGTAGATCGCGGGTAACAGATCATGTGTGTTCCAATACCGACCCCATGATTTTTCATTGAATTTTTTGTGAGGGGAACTAAAGTTTGAAAATCTCTAGGTTCAGTGAAGATAAAGCAGAAATATTCTCTGGCTTTCTTTTTTCAATCTTTGCGTCGGTCTAGCAATCTTTTTCCATTATTAATAATAATTTGAAAAATGTCGAAAATAATTTCTTCCTGATTTATTTGAAGAATGGCTACCGGTAACCAGAAACATTATTTACCAAGAACTTTAAACTAGAATCTTCTAGCTTCAAAAGTTGTTTTCTTTATTTTAAATATGACCATTTTTCACTATGATACAACTTGTTGAAAATCACCTGAAAATTTTTAAAATTTTTCAGTTCCTTTAATGCTTCAGCTTAATGATAACATCATGCGATGTTATTCTATGATTCAGCCCACCTAGTGCTCGATAAATTGAATTTCGCATACAAACCCTCGATTATGATAAACCTTAAATGCAGAATTATAATTTTGGTCGTAATATACAATTTTTCAATATTAGTCACCCGAGAGAGTGCAACATAGACGAGTTCCTGGGACTGTGATTTACAATACTCATATACTATTTCATCAAAAGTTCCACCTTGCAACTTATGTATAGTTAGAGCAAGAGCTGAAGTTAATGGAGAATGTTTGCGTTTGGCTATACATTTTCTTTCCGATTTTAATAAAATATTTGCCGATCGTAATTCAATGGGAGCAGCGAGATTGTCAACTCCTCTTTGCACTGCTACAGTTAAAGTGGCTGTACGCATCCGTCTAGTCGCAAGCACCCAAACACCGTGCCGAAGTCTGCCGAACTGAACCGACGATACACGGCTGTGTTAGGTTTTTTCGTTACGGAATTTCCACATTCGGTCGCCGAGCTCAAAGCCTGAGATAAAAGTTACACAATAGATTAAAAATAAATATATTCGGTATAGAAATCAGCCCTGAATTTTTTGCGCATCATTTTCGGACACCCCGATGATTTCCCGAAATGAAATCAGTAAGAATTGGTTAGTGTGCTTCTTGAACTGCTGCAAGTTGTAACCAGAATTCACTACATCTTGTGGTAAGGTATTCCATAGCCTTGCAGTTCGGTAAAGAAAAGCTCTCTGATAAACTGATGTCCTAGCTATAGGAAGGAGGAATAGTCTTTTCTTATATCAATTAAAAATTTTGTCTGATATATCGATAATGATTTAAATATAAAAATTTCAGGGAATGACAAGAAAAACATCTACAGCGCTTGATATCTCCTTCGATGTATACTCACTCACTGCATCGCAGAATTGTATAGTGGATAATTTTTTAATTACGTTGATGCTCGGAATTATCAACCACGCGGTATTATCCAACTGTTTCCTACTCTACTGGATTGCTATGAAGAAAGTTTTCATTTCAACTTCCTAATACCAACAGACATGTATATAATAACGAAAGTTGATGGCATTATGGTGGTCTTCAAAAAGAGACCACCGTAATGTGTCATTCATTTTCCTCTATCATCTCCGGTAAATAAGTTGAAGTTCATTTATCACCAATTTTTCCTCGACAAGGTATACAGAACATTGCAATAACCTGCCGATATACCGGTGAAATCATTCGAGATTGAATCTTCGCGATTCGTCATTTATTGTTTTACGGCTTCTATCATCTTCAGATCATCAAAATTGAAAGCAATATCTCCGAGCTCGCAATGAAGTTTCAAGAAATATGGGATTGAATGTCGGCCCCCAATGTCCTCGAGTTCAGGTTGAGCAAACACCAATCGAAAGCCCTTCATCGTCGCTCAGATGAATCGTTGTTTGGCTTTAGGGATCTCATCTCGAAGGTCAAGAAAGGCAATTTGCAGAACTCCAACCACCGGAAGCGCTCCAATCGGGATCCGTATAGTTCTCCCATATCGGCGGGGAACAGGGACTCGGATTAACGCAGAATTCTTGCATCGAATTGAATTCTGATGTTCAAGCCGAAACAGGAAATACCTCTCAAGCGAACGGCATACGATATCGTTTTTCTACCTCCCGCAATATGGGGAATTGACGGACAACTCTCCCTCCCCGCCTGCACTACCGGAGTATTAATTCTGGAGTTCTCCAAGTTTAACCGTTAGCGTAAAGTTCATGCTTTTTACCGAATGAAATATTTTTACGAACCTAAAGTGAATTATTATCACTATCAATCTTCGTGAAAGAGGATTCAGAAGGTTATGTATACTTCATTCAAATATACAGGTCAGCCTGATATAGTTAAAACTCGTATGTTACTTATGTTCAATGATGAGGTCTAAGCGCGGTTTCACACGGTCCGGGTATATGTCCGGGTTTTCGCCCGTCAACCGGACAAGTAGAAATACACAGTTTAGCATAGGTTCTTTCACACTTTCCGGACACGGGTGAATCGCCGTCCGGGCATACAAAACGCCCGGATGTTCCCGCTAGAACTCACGGAGCCCGGACGGGCAATCGCCCGGACCATGCCCTAGCCTAGCGGACAGTGTGCCATGAGTGCGTTCACACGATCCGGATGTTTAGTCGTCTGATTGTTCTGGACTAGAAGAAATATATTCCGAAATCGTGATAACTCTAGTACAGGAGAAACCCGAAATCTGGGATAAAGCAGCGGAGGATTACAACAATCGAATTAAAAAAACTGAAGCGTAGAGAAATATTTGTGCCAAGTTGAGGGAAAATTTCGTATGAATTTGAGAGCAAAGGGTGAACCCAAATTTGCCTATTTCGTTGTTTTTTTCGCCGATGATTCAATAAAGCGATCAAAATATGTTTGTGTCTACTGTCCATCGAAATCAGAGGCAAACTGAAGTACCTACTCGTACCTAGCACCTAGTTATCCGGATTTTCGCAGTTCCCGTGTGAAGAGAGCTTCCGGGTGCCGCCCGGACGGGCGATTACCCGGACGGACAAACAACCTGACCGTGTGAAACCGCGCTAAGGATGTTTTTTTTCATTTCATTCGAAATCTCCGATAATTTCTGTTATCAATAGCTTTTTTCGCATATCGTGTTTTGAACCATTCAGAATTATACTCGGCTCGGAACTACGAATTATGTTCCTTCTGAGGTCTGCTTTCGTAAGTCTCATCGATTTTGTCATTTTTAAAAGAATAACTCGGCTTCACAGCCGCAAGGAGAATTGAAAAATGTCCCTGATTTTGGGCCACTGCTGAAACAGTGAAAGAAGATGTAAACAGATCTCTTCAGCATTTGACTGGAGAGATTTTTTGATTTTACTAAATTGAGCCATTTGTACTCGAAAAGCTCATACAAATTGGTTTAAAGGTAGAATTTTTCATTAATGTGGGATACTGATGACGCTAAATAAGACCGAAATCTGTTTATCTCTCCTCTCAGTGACCGCATTTGATTTCCTTTCCCCAGTTCTTAGGATGAAAGGCTTGTGAACCTATAGATTGGAGATGGTATTGATTTCAATGAATTCGATTTTATCTTTTTTTTAACTTTTGTTTGTATGGCATCCTCAAACATGCAGTTCCCAAGAATATAACAAAGTTCGAAGATGTAGTCGTAGTTTTTAGCGGATCACAGAAAGTTCAACATTTTCGATTGACCTACTAAGATAAAAATTGTGCCATCAAAATGCACCCTTTTTTTCTCTCCCACTTTTTTGATTTCGAGAAAGCTCAAGATCAGTTCAGAATGAGTTCTTAGATGACTTGCGCTGTTTTCGATTCTTTTTTGGTTTGGACAGTGCTTAGCAATTAGATTTGAACGTTTGAATGATATCTGCCCATTACATTTAAATACATTCGTTTCAATTTTTGTAATACCTACCTCGTTTATTTTGCTGCTGTCGCATTCTCCTATTCTGAGGTTTGTCAGGAAAATCAACAATGTCAAGTTTTGTTTCACCAATGATGGCTTTGCCGCATTCCATCTGTTAGAGCCCTCTTAATTGTCGTATTGATACTTCGTTTTGTTGTACCAATGTAGATTTTGCTGCAGTTATAACGTATTCCGTAAATACCAGCTTGTGAAAGTGGGTTGACTTCGTCTTCGGTCGACTTCGTCTTTGATCGAACCTCTTTCACAATCCGGTATTTACAGGATATCTTGCGACTGCAGTAAAGTCTACATTATTACAACAAAACGAAGTATCAATACGACAATAAAGACAGCTCTAACAGATGGACACAAATTTCATCAAAGGCAGAGCTAATTTGAAATATCAACAGGTACTTTTCTTGGATGAACATGGAAGAATTTGAGATTTGGACTTGAAGGCAACAAAAACAGAAAATAAGAAACTTCTTTGGTATATAGCGCACAGTTGCTGTTATTAGGAAAAAACCAAGATCAAGCCAATGCGGAGTGGAAGCGATGAGCCAATCAACATCGCGAGCCTCAACCCACTACCTTATCCTACCATTAACTGGGGTAATCGAAACCAGCATCACTCTCGGAAATACAACGGTCGAGTTACAATCGCGGACCAAGAATCCTCAGAATGGCTAGAGGTATAAATTCCCAATAGACCACAGTCAATAATCCCAGAAGGTTCTCTCAATGTCACCATTCATTCTTGTTTGAAAAGAAAAATATATTCGAATATTTGCATGAATTAACACCAATATGTCATGATTCATTAAAAGTGTGACGTACACTTGAATAATCGAAACATTCCTCATTTTCGTATTTATGGCTGTTTCGAGATGAGCAAAATGAATTTGCGAACCATTTCTTCTCAACTTTTCTGTGCTGCAATGTATACCTACAAATTTCGACCCAGACTTTTCATTCTTTGAACTTTTCACTTAAAAAAATCAGACTTCCTTTGTTTCGCTGAATCTAACCGATTTCGAAGAAAACGCAAAATTGCATTACCTGTATGCGGTGAATAAGCCTTTATTGGCGAAACAAAATCTGAATGCATCACCTGTATTATACAGGGTGAGTCGGGAGGAACGGACCAAACTTCAGGTGTGTATTCTGCAGGTCGAAATAATTCCAAAAAACTCATATGTTGTTATCCGATTTTCATTTGTTTTCAAACTATAGGGTAATTAGAATATTTAAATAAGGTCAACCAATATTCAGATCAAGAGTTTCTCGGACTATGGATTGGTCGCTGTGGTCGTATTAGTTGGCCTCCAAGATCTCCAAACCTCACACCATTGAACTATTTTTTGTGGGGCTGGGTCAAGAACGAGATATACAAACTTAAAGTTGACACTCGGAATGCTCTAATTCGACGCTTTAGAAATACGGCATCGCTTATTAAAGAAAAGCATGAATCAATCAGAAAAGCATCGAGAGCCCTTCGCAGACGAATGTGTTTCGAGGTTAATGGCAGGATTTTCGTGCATTCATTAAAATAATGCTATAAATGAAACCATTTTAATATAGAAAATGTTGTTTTTCATAATGACGCTATAGTTTGAGAACAAATGAAAATCGGATAACAACATATGAGTTTTTTTATATTATTTCGAGCTATAGAATACACACCTGAAGTTTGGTCCATTCCTCCCGACTCACCCTGTATATAAACATCTTACGTCAATAAAATAACTCGAATACGATGACATTCTCAATAATTGCTCAGAATATATTTTTTATGCAACAAAAAACAAAATACAAGTGGATTCTCCAATTCTCTTTATTAATTATGGAGTTTCATCAGACCATGAAAAATGAAGTAATTCACATGGCGAATTCTGCCAATCATTGAACACAACTCAAGGCAGAAAGACACCTTGAATTTCTTTTTTCATTTTATTTTTCTATTTAGTTCACGAACAAACAGACGAAGTAAATTTTTCCCACAAAACTATTTATCAGCGATAACTACAGGGTTATACTGCATTTTTGGCTAACAATTCAAAGAATCATAGTGATGACTCCTGGATAGTTGCAGCTCATCATCGCGCAATTATCCTAATGGCGAAATGATCTTCCTCAACTTGTAGAACTGGAGAAAAAATGCCATTATAATTAATCAAAAAGAGTAAGTTTGTACCCCGCTGGCGTAAACTGTCTCTGCTGAGTGATTAATTAATTCAAAACTGACAATTCCATTACTGATGAGGCAATGTAATACCTCTCGTTCGTCGAATATTTGGCATATTGTTGGTTTCATTCCATTTGGGGTTACATCAGCGCGATTGAACTTTTATAATCACGTTACAGGAACATTATTCGACCTCATCAGTCCCAAGTTTTTTCAATAATATGAAAAAATCTTGAATTGAATAGCTTCAAAAAAAAAGTTTAATTTATAAGCGTACAGACGGAACATTTAATTCGGGAAAAATTACTTGTAGGATGACGATGAGAAATGCGTCAAATAAATTTTTAACCTACTATATAGGTGATTCTCCGGAAATTGTGTCTTTTCAGCGGTACGTTTGATTTCAACAAAAAAAATTACAAATGTTATTCAAATATGGATTTTTGTCATAATCAAAACCTAACTGTTCAACAAAAATTGAATAACACCTGAAATTCCTGCATTTTAGCTATTTTCAGAAAAATATTTGGTCGAGGTAGTCCACGGGAATGATCAATGTTCCACGGGAAAGATCTAAATGATGCTATCAGGATTCTGGATACAAAGTGATTCGAAACTTCCATAAAATTTCAATATAGTATACATATATATGAAAAAAACCAGAGTAGGTATTCTAGGAACCATAATATACAGGTTGTTTGTTCTCGGACGAGCCACCTCGTTATTTTCTTATCCCATAGTGATTGGAAAAATCACGTCGAATGATTTTGTTTGGGAGGACATCTTTTGATGAATATTGGAAGCTTGAACGAGCAACCCCCTAAGAGGGGGCCTTTCAACCCCTCGGAATTGAAAAGGGGAGAGGGGTTAAGTGATACTCCATTTGAAAGGTTTCTTCACATCGGTGTACAATAACGTTGTTTTGAGGAACCATTTCAGGTAAGAATCAATTTACTAGCTCAAACTTTTGTGACCCAGCCTGAAAATTTGGACGAACTACGCCAACGAATTGTGAATGTGTGTCATCAAACAACTCCAATTATGCTGAACCATGTTAAAGACGGTTTTCAGTCAAAATTATTTGTGGAAATCAATGGAGAAAAATTTGTTTAAAAAACGCAGATATAATTTTTTTTATTGTTAGCATGAAAAGACAGAATCGACGTGTTTCGGGAACTTTTTCCAATCGCTGAGATGAGAAATATACGAGGTGGCTCCTCTGAGAACAAATACCCTGTATATCTAAATATAATTATGATCAAAGATGCCGTCATCACGAAATACATAATAACATAATTAATTTTATTCAAAAACATCTAGAACAAAAGGAGATTTCTACATTTTGTATTTTTTTTTTATATTGCCAAACATTATATTTTGATAATAATTCTGGTTTTCATTCGATGTGACTACCTTCTTTTTTTCAACTGACGCTCAATAATCTCCCCAAACATTGTTCATAATCTGGTTCGATGGAGATCCAATCTCATTTCAATAAAGAATTTGTTTGGGGCAGGCGAGCCTTCAGGCAATTCAGTTTTGCGGGAAATTTTCTTCATTCTATAGCACTTCTGCTTATATTTATTTCTTTTCCTTTTTTCTCTGTGTTTTCCTACTCTTTTCTGTTCGTCATTCTTTGGCGTTGAATTTCCCTACAATCTCAAAATTAATCATCAGCACTCTCTGGAGGAGTATTTTCAGATAAATTTTCTCTATTTGAAGTTTTCTTGCTCTTCTATAAATTTTTGTAATTATTCTCCATTTCTTGCCTTGGAGTCATTTCATGAATGGTTTTCTTCATTTTTCCTTCGTTTTGCTTCATATTATTTTCCTGCCTTTCAACTACTTTTTAAACAACGCTATCTTTTTTTTTCCCTTTATCCTCAGTTGTTTCCTAGTTCGCTTCTAGCACGAACAATATTTCTTTTGAAAAAACTATGTTCATCATTATCCAGACATTATACTCATTCCCGTGGTAGTGCAATCATTCCCGTGTCATGGATTTCGCGCGGGAATGACATCCACGGGAATGACAAAAGTGATATTTTACTCTCGCATTTCCAGAAAAACATATTTCATTTATGAGAAAACAAAATATTTTATGAATGTTTGCTATAATGAAATGAATTTTCACAAAATTTTAATTTTTACCTGAAAAATTTTTCTCCACGGGAATGACTGCTAGAATGTTACACACCGATCTCAACACTTTCGCTAATTAGCAGAACTCTTCTGTTCAATCATATATACACAACTGACGTTATAAACAATGGGAAATGATTTCCAGGCTCTTTTCAAACTACTGGATAGGGGTTAACGCGTTAAATTCGAATCATTTGATGAAATTCATAATCTGCCACGGGAATGATCATTTTCGCCTGTGACAGATTTCTTTTTTCAAATGAAAGAAAAATTTTGACTATTTCTTTCGACCTAATGTGGCAAACTATAATACATGGTACAATATTCCAGTGAATGTATCTCATCTGGTTTTCGTTTCTTCAGGAATGTGAATTATGACCGTTCTCAAGTTCTTGAATCATTCAGTTACATACCACGGGAATGGCAATTTTGAGATACTTTTTAAAAAAAAATAAAAATTTATGAATGAATGTTGAGTAAAGTCATATGAACCTAGAAGGAGAATGAAATCTCTAGCATCAGATTGATACACAACATAAAAATTTCAATATTTTAAAGATTTATTGATGTGTAACCTGTTGGGACTCAGTTTCTGGAGAATCACCCATATAGTAAATTATCTGAACCTGAATTACAGTAGGCGCTCGATAATCCGGCATTTTA
The DNA here is from genome assembly GCA_038502775.1 of Hippodamia convergens. NCBI lineage: Eukaryota > Metazoa > Arthropoda > Insecta > Coleoptera > Coccinellidae > Hippodamia > Hippodamia convergens. The sequence goes on from CM076614.1 coordinate 29,403,851, forward strand.
TACAGCTGAACGCCGGACTACCGAGCGATTCGAGTTGTTTCTCCCGCTCAGCAGTCCGGACCTAACCTCGACAGTGATGTCACGTATTTGTTTCCTCTCGTTTCACAGTCTCTTGACAAAAAAAGCGATCAAATTTTGCGAAAGTTGAATAATGGTGACCTTCCTTTTCCTGTACAAATTCGGTAATCCGGCATTTCCAATAATCGGGTGTCGGATTATCAAGCGCCTACTGTAGGTTGTCTACAGAATCTTAGACAGAATATTCTATTTTTGAAAACTGACCTTCCATAAAATTAAAATAATAACAACATTTTATACTGGCCCTTGAAGTATGGAACATGTTGATTGTGCAAAGGATTTTCATTCTCTTCCTGAAAGAACATCTGGGTTGCCACTCATAAACGGTCATGTCGATACGAGTTACTTTCATTTGTGTGATAATAGAAGAAACATGAGTTCATTGATTTAACGAAAGAAATACAGATTTATTCCACTAATTTTTCGCTTAATTCAACTGAGTGATCATGAAAGGAAACTTCAGTTATTTATTTATTGATTTAACAAGGAGATACAGATTTCAAGACGGACAACGCAATTAATCTCCTGGCATAAAATCTTTCATCATACATATTCTGTGATATTGATTCCTTTTCATTTATTCCAAGTTGAAAGGGAAATGCTTGAAATTGAGTTTCATATTTTTGTGTTAAATTAACATTCAGAGGAAGTAGGCAGTGTCGAATGAATCACAAGCCAGATTCATAATCGTTCTCGTTCAATATTCTAGTAGAATTCATTCTGTACGAAATAAGCATTAATTTCGGAAGATTACAGTGACTCACCGTTTTCCTTTGATGTGTAATAACAGCATCATTTTCTTTGTTCGATATGAATTAACTTCTCCTATAACTTCAATTCTGGGGGCTTTACTGACTCGTTTACTGATAACTGAAAATAAGCGATTTCGTTATTCATCATCTTATCGACGATTCAAATCGGAATAAAGCTAACCAGATTAAAAATCTCATTACTGCGGTCATTATATTCTACTATGCGAATAATTGTTTCCGGAACGTCATACATGTATAAGGTGGTCAGATTCGAATGATTTAGAACTGCGTCTCTTAAATCAAAATAGTAATAAACATGTCATGTTCTGTTTTCTCGCGAAACATAAGTTGCTGAATACCGCAAGACGCGTTTAATTTCGGTGCAACAAAGTGAGTAGCAGTATCGTGACTACGCTTTCGAAATAAAAACATCTTCAGGGCAGTATTTGCAGTACTTTTGAAATTTCGATAACACCAGTAAAAAGTAGTGAAAAACTGGCGTAAATATGTTTTTTTATTGGCTGAGCTTTTTCTGTGGAAGCTATACAATGATGGCTAAATTCGAATATAGCACAAAAACTAGGCACTTGTGGTGTCCAGCAATTCATATGTATGTATGTATTTCTATGCATCTAGGTTTCTGTGAAACACCTCATAAGCTTGTTACATGTAACTTACTTTTTTTTATCTACTCTGATTTAAGATATATAGTACCGAAATCTGACCACCCTGTAAAGCATTCGAATAAAATCAGAAATAATACAGTAATAAGACAGTGAACTGACAACTTTCTTGTCATACCATGCTTAGCTTCATGCTTTGTCATAGCACCACAGCCTATTTTCTTTTGATCCTTTTCTGGAGGCATATCAGCTGTAGGTACTCTGTTACTTACGGTTACGAATGGCAGCAATCCATTCTTGTACAAGTGAACATCCAATTTGTTATATGTAATAGGTTATATGTAAGAATAGCTTTAAGCTAAGTATTGCCTTTTTGTGCCAGTAGTAAATAAAGTCGATATTATTATTATTATGCTATTGAACCAGTTATCAAAAATATTTTGTGGTTAACTTTTCGAGGCACTTGAAAAAACTTTGCTCTGATCGCCAACAAAAACATTTAATTTGGCTCAATTATATTGTTTTAGTTGATGCCAAGCTTCCGTCTAAATAATTTGCGTTTCTTTGGGTAACAAGAGTAATTATTGTTCGTTTAGGAATTTTGGATGCATGCGAAGCCATTTTAGGCACAACCTAAGCCAAAAATGACTTCCGTGGAAAATAGTTAAAATGAAGTAAAAGGAAAAAATATTCTGAAGAAACTGGGCTGAGGATCGGAAACTAAGGCTTCGTAGAACATTACTCATATTTTTTATTAAATTTTTCTTCCTTTTCTTTTTAAATTTCACCAACAAAGTGAAGGAGCATGTCTCAGTGGATACAATGTTTTTTCTTTGATTAATAATATTAGATAAGACCACTAAAAATTCCAGTTTATTCCACTTAGGACGTACTAGAGTAAGAAGTTAACCATACACATTTAATGACTGTTTTTTGTTTTAGTAACAAAAATTTCTAATTTTTTTTTTATAATTCTTGTTTTAAAATAGGACAGAGAAAAATAACTAAAGTTTACCATCCAAAATTGGCTTCGTATACAATAGAGGGTTAAGTTTCGATGATCTTCCAGTTCCATATTCACGTATTTTTCGTAAGCGTCGTCGAAGAATAAAAATATCAGCAGGATTTCGATTTCTGAATCTTTGGACCTCCAAAAAATTCTGAATCCCTACATATTTTACAGACGACAAAAGTCGACATTCGGTTAGATGAATTTGCTTCTCTGAATATTGCCTCTGATTCTTTTTCGATTCTGCTTTCGTTTTTCGCTGAGATATGAAATCGATAGGACTGAAAAGTCGTTTCAGGTTTTTAAATGATTCAATGGTAATCATGTTTGCCGAATCAAAGATTAAACTACGTCCCTTTAATTTGATAATCCGAAATTCCACTCGATGCAAGTTAATCTGACAAATTGTTTTGCTAGATAGTGTAAACCCAGGTTGAGGTTCGCCAAACCACATATCTAACGTCTCACCTCATCTCCCCTGAGGAGTGAACTAGATCTTTGTGGATCTAGTATTAATCTGCGGGGCGGAAGTTGGAAAATATGGAAAAACTAGCGGTATCGCACGTGACTGCGGCCCCTTGCAAGCTCACCACGTCCCACGGGAACCTTTCGGCAATACCGAATTTGATACACGTATTATTCGGTCAATTTCGATTGATAAGGGTGTGATAAATGGGGATGATGATGGAGGGCACACATGAAATCAGCTATTTTTCAAACGGAGTCGTGTTTGGGATTCGGAGAATTACGATTGATATGTACATTTTTCGTGGAGCTGAATTGAATTTATTTATTGGTTTGGTTTCGGCGGTCGCCGTTATTTATACTTGTTGTGACATCCACTTTTGATGAAACTCGGTATATCGGTTCTATTTCGTATTTAGGTCACGTCGATTTTGATATGAAGAAATTTTCATAATTTTTTAATTTTCAGGCATTCCGGTTGATCAGGGGATTCCTTGAATGAAATATTTTTTCAGCTTGTTGTACCTATCACTATCACATGAGATAGCTAGTGTTTGGTACATCAGTGTCGAAGTCTGAAGAATTTAGTGTGCGAATTTCAATGGCTGCACACTACTTGAAAACAACTTTAGTACAATTTTAGATGTGAGCGGTGACTACCTACATACTTAATTATTCTATGTTTAGTAATTTATTCTAGAATTTGTTGAGTCATGTCAACTTTAACTACTCCGAGGATTGCCGAAAGTGATCGACCTTTGAATAGAGGATATACAGGGTGTATCAAGTTCGAAGGCCTATTAGACGTTTCTGGAGAACTGAACCTATTCAGAATCTGAAAACTGGTATTGAAATTTTCTACCGAGCTAAAATGTCAGTGGTCGCCTCTTCTACTATTCCCATGTTTCATAAATGATACAGGAAAGTATATTGGTGGGGGTCTTTGTAATTCGCAGACGATCTCAAATTGTTCAAGTTTTTTACTACAAGAAGATCGTAAAAATTTAGAAAGGTTATGTATAGATAACGAAATGTGTTTCAATATGGATAAATGCAGTATTATGAGATTTCACAGAATCAAGTCGTTTATACAGTGCGATTATAGGTTAAACAATATCAAGCATAAGCCCGGTCGTCCACTGCAAGCGTTTTCGAGCGTTTTATGGCTCTCGCGAAACGAGCGTATACGTGCGGCAAGTTGCTACAGATCCCAAGCAATGTATTCCAATTCCAATGCAGCTGCATCCAGTACAGGCGACTTCGAGCGGGCGTACACGAGCGGCTACGAGCTTCGACGCTTGATCCGCCTGAAATGGGATCTGTAGCGCGTGTACGCTCGAACGCTAGAAACGCTGGCTCTATTTACGAAGTAAAATCCTTTCCGCGTAGAGAAATTCGTATGGAATTCTATGGACATGGATCCTGCTCAAAACTATCTTTAATGAAATTAATTTCATTTTTTCTTTTTTCAGTTGTAGATGAATTAAATGATCCCAATCATAAAGTGTTTTCATAAAATCAGTTTTAACACTCATTTGATATCGATTGGTGTGTCTTTTTTTTCTGAACACACTTGTCTCTTATATGAATGAAATTCAAGGAAATCTTGATGTCAAATTTTGTGTGATGAAAAGTCTGTGGTGCAATGCCTAAATACTTGATGACGGTATGCTGATGAGTTTTCGTGATTTGACAACATGGCAGAGAAGAATCAAGTGGTTTCAGAAAAAAGTCACACAACAATCGATATCTAAATATATATTCAAATCAGTCAAATGAGTGGTATTATAAAAACACTTAACGGTGGGGCTCATTTAATTTCATCTACAAATGAAATGAGAAATAATTAAATTAATTTCAGTAAGAGTATTCTTGAGGATAATAAATATCCAACTAATTTCATTTGAAAAATTATTTCGAATTCAGAGAGTATAATGATGAACAAGGACCAACAAGAAACCGTCAAGAATAAACAATGTCATTTAATTTGATTTCTCATGTTCATGGACTTTCAGGAAAAATTCAAAGAATTGGTTCTAAATTCAATATGAGAACCGTTTTCAAAACACGAAATGATTTAAGATCTAAACTTACAAAAACTTAATCTTCAAATCAGAAATTGTATTTACAATATTCCTTGTATTTATGGAAAAACCTATACCTACACGAGAAACATCGACACCTTTCGAAATTAGAAAATTAGAATAACATAAAATGTAGAGATATTGGTAGATCGCGATCATGTGACTTCCAATAGGCGATCACATGATGGATTGGAATAACACGAAAAATCTAATGATGGAACCTGACAGTTATATAAGAATGATAATCTGTCAAATTGTTCGGTGGGTGTGGATCGTATTTGGAATAATTTGTTGAAAATGGAACTCATTTCAGGGAATTTTGAAATGAAGTAGCAATTTCACCATCATGGTTATTAATATTAATCTATGATCATCATGGATTGGTGAATGTCAATTGGGAAATCAGTAATTTTCAATATTACGTATAAAGCTCATGTTGAGAAATTGTCTGAAAAGGGAGTCTGATATAAACTACGAAACGTTACAAAGCTTGAGAGTTCGAAGTGTTGCCCCAATGAAGTTTTATCGTTTCTCAAATAACATTCAGAAATATTCTTTGCTTCTTCTCATAAGAATTGAAAAATCGCTCAGGATATTTTTCCAATTATTGATTTTGGAGATGTTTGAATTCTCCTAAGGATTTTTGGTTCTGAAAATTGGGTGCATCCAATAACGGCAGGACCTCTGTGTTTCCGTCGTCTTTTGACTAAAGAACTTGACTCTAGAATGTACAAGTCCTCCGGATTCAAGGCATATTGCACTCAATGCTAAAAGAATACGAACGATGTCATTTTCGAAGACAAGCTATGGTCTTTGTTGGTTATATCACTGAATGGAACGCAAGAAGCCGCAACCGTCGCCGCTGCCAGTGGACGAACCTGCAGCCCATTGCCGCCTGTGTTGTAGCAGCTACGAACGCTTGTTTCGCGTGAGCGCGTTGCCGCCTGAATACGCTTGCAGTGGACGACCGGGCTAACAGTTAAAGATCTGGGAATTCACCACAAACTGAACTTTATTCAGCATATTTTCTTATTATAATACAAAAAGCTATGAGGATGCATGGATTTATCAAAGAACGCCCGAAAGATTTCAATAATATTCGTGCTCTGAAAACTGTTTAAGTTATGAACGTCCGAAGTACATTGGAATATTCATCTGCTGTCTAGTCACCATGTTATGAAGTGGATAAGAACAATATTGAACCCGTCCAACGGAAATGCTAAAGATGGATTGCTTACAAAATGGGTGTTGCCAAGATACAGTAAATGATTATATTGATTGTGAATACTCACTAAGTTGAAATTAAAGGCAAAATTTGTATTTCTTAGATATAGAGAGCTCTTTCATGTTGAATAGATCCCTACAAACTATGCCATGAACAATTCTATCGAACGAGCGATAAAAGAGACAAATGCATTAGACGTTGATGTATTTCATATATCTATTTTTAGCCTCGAAAAATATTTGGAGATTATGAGAAATCTTGAAAAATTCTTTTTTTTTTTCTTAGATGAATTAATGCTCAATTTTGTTCAATTTTGTTCAATTTTTGTTGAATCATAATGGTGTTATATTGTTTTCAATGAAGAATTGGCTTTACCGTTGGTAGTAAATAAATAAATAAAATATTCTTGCAGTCTGACCACTTTCAGTTATACAGGGAATGATGAAAAAAATTTAAATTAAAATTACTTTTCAAACATCGAGGAGAACTGAAGAAAACAGGAAGATAAGAGTATTCAGTCATATGTTTGTTATTCCTAATCTAGATATCTTGAGCACAAACCGTGTTCACATTTTTGAAATCGAAAACTGAAGAAATAGTGTACATTCCAATAATTTTGAAAAACTCATCACAGGATGTTCCAAATGTCGAGTCTCAAAAATTAGGACCAAAATTGGGGCCATAACTTTTATTTTTCTAATCAGAATTATGAAATGATGACAGTAACATTGGTCATAGAGGATAAATTAAGCGAATAACTCTCTAGTGCCACACCTCTTTTCTTCAATTATTTGTCATTGTTGATATGCAACAGATTTCATGAATTTGACAAAACGTAATACATAAACTGGGAAAATTCTAAAAAAATCATGAATGATAAATTTTAGGATGATCAACATATTAGAACATCTTTTTTTTCGCAGAATCCAACGCAATCATAAAAAAATTGGGTTCTTATTTGAAAAACGAAAGTTATGAGCCAATCTTGATCCCAATTTTTTAAGTCAATATTTGGAACACCCTGCGACGAGTTTTTCAAAATTCTAAAAATAGATAAGAAATTGCAAACATAATAATGAACACCCTTTTCTCCTTTTTTTCTTCAGTTTTTTCTGAATATTATGGAAAGTATTATGACGAATGCAACGATGTGTGTACGAAAGTATTCAGAATTGCATACTCTATCAAATTACTCCCTGTATAACTGAAAGTGGTTAGGCTTCAAGAATATTCCAACGCGGTAGAAAATGTCAAACAATATCATTATCCCAATTTTCAGATTTCAAATAAGTCCAGTTCTCCAGAAACGCCTAATATGCTGCCGAAGATGGTATACCCTGTATGAATAACTCGAAGAAGTCTTAAGAAGAAATTATTGACCTTGGTCCCATCTTGAAAAGCTGATGAAATAAAAAAGTTTTCCTTCATATTTGTACACCACGTTTATAATACTTTTTTCCAATTTTTTTCAATTCTTTTATCTAATTTTCATGACAAAAACAGTTACAGTATCTCGGGTTTCCTGAACTTTTAGTAAATCTTTCGCAAGAAATGATGATCATCTCCAAAAGCTTTTGAAAAAAATGTTCATTGAATTTTGAAAATCATGAAATTTTTTTTTTTTTATGATGAAGCGAAGAATTCCAAAAGAGTTGTCCTTTCTTAGTTACCACAGATTTTCGCCTGGGACAATGTTTCACTCGACGTAATTTTCTTCAAATGACATCTAGTACACTCCTCATCAAGGATCTCGTCGAAGTACCAAACATCGTGTATATAAGTTGCCACTTATGAAGAAGTTGTGCTTTTCTCGAATAATCCAACAGGAAAATGTGCCAACTCCATATTCCATTCTTTTGCGTTTTCATTTTCTTCGGACAAGTACTCTCGCAACAACAAATAAACCATTCATATCAAGCGTAATTACGCCATTAAATACGCTATGTCAACAAGGCCCGCAGTCTCTCTCGTTCGTCCAAAAGTTGAGATTCGTCTAAAGTAAATTGCTGCTCACCGGGTTTGTCAAATGACATAACTAATTCACGTCTTCTGTCAAACCGGGAACGTCGGTGCGTCCTCGACTAATAACGAGATGTTGAACGTTAGAAGGAATTCGAAGCTTTGAAAGTTATCGCAGCGAAAAATATTTAACGAGATCCAAGAGCCGTTAAAGTATCTGACTCATTTAATGCGGCAGGGAATTAGGTCCTTTGAGCCTGGGCGACCTCATCTTCAAAGTGGATTCATACGAACATGTAAATATCGGAGGGTGGAATTCTTTGCGAAATTCTCCAGGTGAAAATGACGTACGAGATGATTCTCAGAAGGGGAGTCACCATTCTGCATGAAGCTCTGATTCTGAACGATGCTGAAGATGAAGGTTAAACCGTGCGATGCTTGAAGGCTCGCAGATAACTTTCCAGAACGAGTTCCTAATGAAGGATCTTACTTTCAGTAGAAAAATTTAAATGCATGCACTCAAGAGTCTGGAATCCCGCTTCTTGCTTCTGTTCTGTCTGTTCTTACTTGAAATTTAATTTTTATGAATAATGCATGACGGTAGAATAAATAAGTTAAGCCTTGATTATTTGTGAATCATATATTCGTGTTCTCATTTTGTATCAACATTGTGTCTCAGATTGATCGCAACTATATCTCAGTTTCTTTGAAAACTACAAACAGAAATATTCCAACCATTTTTTTTATGAAATACAGGGAGAAAACGAAAATGTGCACTTTTTGAAGAACTTTATTTCTCTGTCGCTGTATAAGGAAGAAAAAAAATTTAAACTGATAAGAATAGATTTTTTCCCCTTCTCAGCCTAACGAAGATTGTTTTATCTAATTGTTTCCATTCTCTTTGACTGGCCCTAGCCCCGAAACAGCTTTTAATTTTAGTCACCTCAATGCTGCGCATACTATCCATACTAGTACTATCATTATTAATGTGAGTGAAACTTTCTCTATATTGTCGAGAATTTCGTTTTGGAAGGTTTTCATATACCTAGAGAATAACCCTAAAGAGCGCATGTTATTTATATATCCTCAAAATTTTTCTGAGATATGAGGATTATTATATGCCAAAAAACCATGACTTCATTGTTTCTACGGGAAGATAGATCTACTTTGAATTTTCTTTAGACATGTAAAGATTTTCGTGAACAGATAATTTCAGTATTATTTCCAGTGACGAGATTGTGATTGAAATCGGTTGGAAATCTTTGGTGATTACTACAACTGGGAAACTGGATAACATGTAAATAAGTGTGAATGATTGTAAAGTAAATATGAAAAGTTGAGCTTTCAGGACAGATCGAAACAGTTTATTGTATGGATTCTGAAACAACAGCTTCCAATTACATATAGAAAAACCTCAGAAAATAGATTTCTTTATGCGACTTCTATTATCCGCTCTCAGAAGGGATCATATAGAATAGAATAGAATAGAATAAGAGTTTATTCAAGGAGAATCTACATTAAACAAACTCTATGATAAGTACTGTAGAGTTAATACACTAAATATTGAGATTAACTGTGCACAGTATTAAAACATAACTATTCTTCTTGTAATCCGCCGCAAAAATAATTTATTTTCTATTAATGTACTCCCAAAAACACAGAGATAATACAAAGTCCACCACGTGGAAATCACACTAAAATCGTCCAAATCCATTGTTTTTTCCGTCGAGTCCGGGTAAGTGTCCATTTGTCCTAATCCATTTGTTTAACTTGTCAAAATCGGGAATTTTAATAACCTTGGTTTATTACTTTATGTATTTTGGCTTTGTCAAAATTCAGAATCCATTTTTTCAATTCTTTTTTGAAAATTCGTTTACTTTGTAGGTTTACTAGTCCTTCGGGCAGTAAGAGAAACAGTCTTGGAGCTATGTAGGCCCAGCCTCTTTGTCCAATTCTTTTTATCAATCAAAATATCTGATACAATCAGTTTAAATAGTTTATTCCTTAGAAAATATTGACATCTAGTTGTAACTTTTCTACCGTATTCAAAGAAGCTGTATCTGGTCGAAAAATTCTAGGGTGCTTGGCAAAAGGAGTACAAGTCAGAATTGGTAGTTTTTTGATAAATCAATTTAGTTTGTTAATTTTCTGTGCGTCTTTCATAATTTGAAAAGTTATACAGTTTTCGAAAAAACATATCAACATAAAGCATTCATTCCTTTTGAGAAAATATCTAATTGAAAAATTTAGGAACACAATGACTTATCATCCTTGAACCAGAAAAAAATATAAGATTTATACTCATCGCCACAAATTGTGAAATTGAAAGGTTAGGTAATCTGAGTACAAGTTCTGACAAGTCACGATGGCAAACGAAATCATAACAATATAAGTAAACTTTTATTATTTTCACTGAAGGTTCAAAAAATATAAGTGCACTCATCATATTTTGTATTTCGTTATATTCTACCTTGTTATATTACAAATGATTTATTTCCTTTTTACCTTGAAGTGGAGTTATTACGTTCATGGTCATATCTCATTTCGGCCATTTAATGTCTTATTCTCTTTTTCCGAGCACTCTAGAATTTACATTTCTTATCAATCTTACAGAAGCTGAACCTTAACTTTGATCTCAGTAAAGACTTGAGACTTTAACCATTCTTCTACTGTCATGTTGAAAGTTATAGGCTTTGCAATTACGGGACTTCATAGTGAACAAGTGAAACACCCTGTTTTCATAATCACAAAATTCGAAAGAACGTTCAATAAACTTACTAAATCTTTGCAACTGCGCTTTAACGTCACATACCAACGTTAGATTTCATCATTTGACTGAAGTTAAATACTTACAGCCTAGTAATCCGCAGAAAAAGGATTACTAAACACTAAGCCTTTTGATGAATTTCTTCAATTACTAAGCACTGCTTTCAAAAAGGGCTTGGAAGCACATTGCTCGGGAGTGCTTTAAAAAGCACAAAGTACAGTTTCTCTGGTACAAAACTGGAATATATTCATACTAGTTGGGTCAAAGCTAAGGTGTCGGACGAGTAATTGGTCGAACTATCTCTATAGTTAAGTTATTATTATTCCTTAGGAGATTTATCGCAGATAAAACCTCGTCTATATTGAATTGGTTAAGGCTTTCGCGACCATCGTTCAATGTCACTATTTAATTAGAGATGTCGTAGATTCATTCCCAGCGTTTCGCCACTTCGAGTATCTGGCATCTTAAGCTCAATTCAGCGAGAACATCTCCTGAAATAACAACTTCTGAATATGCCCGACACTCTAATTGGCGAAATGTCAGAAATCAATCTACGACGATTACCGAAATGCTGAAAAATCAAGTGACATTGCTTGTATTTGCCGTTTTTCCTGATTATTTATTGAATGTGTCCAAGTAAAGCTCGAATAATTCAAAGTTAGCTCACGTTTTATTCATTTGTTTATTAAATTTTCAGTTTCCGCATCCTAGAAGCTCTGAATTAACTATCGCACGTTGTGATTAGAATGCTTCGAATGAATTTTTAAGGTAGCAGTTTGCAGTGTAATGGTATTATTTGGCGCATCGAAAAATGTGATAAAACTTTGGGAGACTTTTATATACACTGCTCAAAAAATTAACGCACATTCTGATAATCTCATTTTAATGAAAGTTAACTTTACATTGACTTTATAACTTATTTTTCATGTTCTCTCGGGAAGGTTTTGAACGAAACAAGATACATTAAATGGAAGAAAAATTCAGGATTTCACCGAATTTTATGTGAAAGAAGAGCAATGAACAATTTTCAAAATACTGAAATGCTGATATTTCCACCACTTGCGTTAATTACAGTTCGGCAACTACGGTTCATACTCAAAATGAGTGATCTTAAAATGTCGTGATGTAATCCTTGGCAGATTTCTCCGAGTTGGATCCCTAAGGCATTAATAGTAGCTGGATGATTTTCTGAACTTCTCAGGTTGTCCCAATCCTGCTCAATCGGATTGAGATTTGGACTTCTTGCTGGCCATTGCATTCGAAAGACTTCAACTTCTTGAAGATACTCCTGAACGATGCTCGCACGATGGGGTCTGGCATTATCGTCCATAAAAATGAAATGTTCACCAATGTATGGGGCAAATGGCACTACATGCCCTTCAGGAATGTTCATTATATACTCATCAGCATTCATAGCTCCATCATCAACGACCACTAGATCTGTGCGAGCAGTCAAAGTTATTCCACCCCATACCATAATCGATCCTCAACCAAAACCAGTAGTATTCAGGAAATTGCACTGAGCATATTTTCATGTGGACGCCTGTATACAAGGAAACGTCGGTCACAATGGTTGAGGCAGAATCTAGACTCATCTGTGAAGATAACTCTTTCCCAATCGGCCTCTTCCCAATGGATATGCTTTCTCGCAAAATCCAAACGCGCCTTTCGATGGGCTGGGATAAGAGCTGGGCCTCTTGCCGCGACACGAGGCCTCACATCATATTCTCTGAGGCGATGTCTTATTGTCTGCGTGCTAATTTGCACCACATGAGTTTGCTCAAGCTGATTTTGAAGGAGGCGAGCGGTTGCAAACCGTTTTCTCAACGGAGAAACTCTCGAGTAACGTCGTTGAATGGCAGTTATTACCTGTGGTCAACCCTGTCCTGGTTTCTGACATTCATACCTGTCTCCCTGAATTTGTACAACATTCTGGACACAATTGTATTGGAAACTCCAAACCTTTCTGCAATTCTAGTGTATGTCCACATTTCTTCTCGCAAAACTACCCCTTGGGCACTTTCTCTTGGGTCAAACTACGGGTTTCGCGTTGCATATCGATCAAGTGTAGAAAATCAAACGAAAGAAAAACTATTGATCACTAGAATTGATCCAGAACAACTGGTTTCAGAATTGAACCAATACATTCAAAATCTGATATCATCTTTTCTTATTCCTGCTTGGAAAAACATCTGTATTGAAGAAAAAAGTTGAAAGTGGATAACATATGCATGCATAATTCTGATAAAAATAATTATCATTGAGAACCCCTTCAGTTGTAGAATAAGATTTTCAGAATGTGCGTTAATTTTTTTGCTCCGTGTAGAAAACTATTGTAATCGCAGAGATAGTTCTGGTATCATATTGTAGGAAATCGAGTTGAAAATTTAGTCTACTTCAAAAATGGCCTGAAGAAGTCTCTTCAAAAAGTAGTGTTTCAAGGTTATAATTACCAAATTGAAAAAAACTTTGTTCTCGCGGTTTTCTCGAATTTTGACAAAGTTGGGTTCAACGCTTGCCAAGGGCGCACCCAGCGTTAGTTTTCAGGGGAGGGGGTTGCACCGACATGCATGTTTGACGTATGACAAAAAGTCTCAATTTTTCTTTGACAAAAATGAATCTCGAGGGAGAGGGGGCTTCAGCCCTCAGGCTACCCCCTGCACTGAGAAAAGTAAATTTGTTTTTATCAATAATATTTGTTATTTATTAATAGTATTTGTTAATATTTAATATATTTGGGTATGATGTATTTCATTTAAACTGCAGTTCTCTTCAAATATAAGATATATTAATTGAAAACATATGTTCATTTGGTAATAAACGAACGTTTGGTTTCTATTACTAAATGATTTTAAACTTCCACCACTCCACGATATGTTTACTCAAAATACAGGATTTATTAACAATGAACAAACCGCATTTGACATGTTTCAGTCATCTTGGCTAGTTAACATTGTTCGGTGGTCGGTAGATTCAACTACCCGACTCCTGCCAATAAATCGCGAATGACGCAATCGGATGAAAGGTAAAAATCGAATCATCGATGACCACCGATAGCGAATAAGTTCCCCTTCCAACCCTAACTCTCCAAAGAATTCTTCACGAGCGTCATAGTTCATGAAGAATTAAAACTAACAAACTAATATCGAATTCTGGGAGAGTCGCCAACCGAAGATCAGATGGAACCTTCAACCTTCCCAATGGCATAGTTGGTTAGCGCATTGGACTAGTAAATCCTGCATGGACTGGTCATTATTCCAGAATTCAATTCCGTCTGCAAAGCCATAAATTTTCAATTTTGCTATCAGACGTTAACATTCATTCATAATTCATGCAGTTTGTTGATTATTACTAAATATATTTATTTCAGTGTAATGCGCCTTTATTCGGTATTATTGAATGTTATTATTCATAAATAAATGTGATATAATATTGAGTGAAGGTGATTTGCGAAAACTTAAATAAATTTTTTATTTCCATGAAAGAAATATTTATTTGTCCATTTGGCCAATAAATGATTTATTAACTTTAACGCATGATCGATAATATCAAGTGAATACTTCTCTCAGTGTGGGTGCTTTACCGACGTTTGCAATCACTAACTTGGAGATCAACATCAAAATCAAGTATGAAAAAAATCAGAACTAGGTACCGGATTTAATGCATTCTGTGATGAAAAAAATACTGATATTCAACCAAATTGAATTTTGAGTTACGTATACTGTGAATGCCTAATCCGGTCATGAGAAATCCAACAGATCTCGCAGAAATCTCAACGTCGACCTCGGCAATCTTATACGTTTCAGGCTCCCATTTGTCCGCGGGGAAATATCCCCTTGTGGCTTGCATGGAAATGCGGAAACAAAATGTTATTTCACTATTTTCCGTACATCTGTGCGCCCTGAAACATTCGCCAGGTTTGCGGCGCTTGATTTGTGTTTTCAATTTCGAATTCAATGAAAGAAGTTACCATATATCTGGAATTTACTTGAACCGAAAAGTTTGTTGATTTATTCGTCTCCACTTTGCATGTTCCTGTTCGGAAATCTCCACGGTCTGGTCCTGGCGGATTAAACCATGTTATTTCGAGTTCCTGAATAAGAGACGAAGTCCTTTCGGGATCCGGTAGAGCGTTCGGTGAATACGTACAGAGTATGACCTGTGTACTTTGATCCGCATGCGGCAGTATTCCGCTCGCATTGTGTTGTAGAACATTGAGCTGAGTCGATTCCGTACTTCATTTTAGCTGCTGAATATTAATTCGAACTATCGGACAAAATTCCCGAGTTCAGAGCATGTTCGGTGCATACGTTAATTGGATGCTGTTCATCCGAACGCTTTCGATGAAGCCAAAGTTGCAGTGCATGCAGGAACAACGACGATCGAGAAGCAATATCGAAATAATATTTTCGAGATTGGGTGTTGAACTTCTGCAAATTATATAGAAAAGAAGCATTCATTTGCATAACGACGGAAATTGGATTCAGAAAAAACAGATGGAACATTCGACTCTCTGGACCGGTAATCCGAAAATCGTAGGTTCAGGTCCCTTTCGGGAATTTCCTTATTCAGAATTCAGTCAGTCTGTTTGTCAATAACTACATGAGTTTCAGTCACTGGATGTGTATCAGTTTCAGGAAATGATTAATGAAATGAAATTGTGTCAATTTTCTTCTGAATTTACTTCATCTCATTCCGAACAATATCAGCTTATGCCAACGCTTGATTCAATCGTCTCATGCTCATCTGGAAATGGGCTGCCTCACTCAATCGGAATTTAATAGATATTTACAATTCTAAACGGAATTTCAAGAATCTTGTTCGTCCAGTAAAAAATGTTCGTGCTGTGAACAATAACGTTATTCGATACATAATTTATATAGGGGGATGTTTGTGTTCGTTTCAACTTCAAGTAAATATTGTGAAATGTTGCAAAAATAGTGGTATTTGCACCAGTTATGGTATTTGATTTTCTACCCAAAACTGAATTTGAAATATCTATACATCCAACCCTCTAAAGGTTATAACTTAGCATGGGGGTGAGAATTCGAAAAAGTTTTTTAAAACATTTTCAATTGTAATCCAGAAATCGTCAATTGACATTCAGAAAACATTACTCGTTTTTCAGATAAGTCAATTGTTCATCAGAAAACATTAAATGTTTTTCAGAATTGTCAATTGAATTTCAGAAAATATCAATTGAAATTCAATTGAGTAATCCTAAAAACATTTGATGTTTTCTGATATTCTATTGACTAATCTAAAATTCAATGAGGCTCTCTGAAATTGAAGTAACTTATCTGAAATTTACTTGAATTACACTTGAAAATGCTGTTGTTCTATTTTTTGGCGAGTAATTTCTTCCTGAACTTTTTTGGTAGGTGTTGTATGTATGTTTGCACATTTTTTTTTCAAAATCCACCTCGCTTTCAAGATACTGCCTTCAGAAGGCGTTGCCGAGTAGTCGATTCAAATTTTTTTTTGCGAATTGTGAAGAATACTAAGCCTTGAAAATCTACTCAATGAGTACTGAGTTCATGTTGCACCCAAAATTGAGAACTCATAATTTTATTATTCGGGGTTAGAAATCAAACTTCCCATGATCCGACATCAAACTTTCTTTTTTTGGCCTCAGTCCAGCATATGTCGACCTGATGAGATCTTACTTGGATGGAAGAATGAGTCATGTGTTTTATAATGGCTTCAAGTCTTTCGAATTTTGTCTGTCATCAGGTGTGCCACAAGGATCTAATCTTGGACCATTGTTATTCATAATTTTTATCAACGATCTTCTGGCTCTTCTCAGTTGCTTAGCCTTGGCCTATGCAGATGACTTCAAACTTTACCTGAGGATACGCGGGATTGCTGATTTAGAGCTGCTCCAGTCCAGCTTGGAGTTGGTTAATGTTTGGTGCTCGCGCAATGGACTCATTTTAAATATACAAAAGTGTTTTAAGGTGACTTTCACGAGAAGCTTACGTCCTCTCACCTTCAATTATTCTATTGGTAATTGTCTTATCGCGAGTGGAGATCGGTTTCGCGATCTGGGGGTGTTATTTGATTCGACGTTCAGCTTTGTTCCTCACATCGAGGAGCTTTGTTCTTCGGCCAGTCGATCTTTAGGCTTTGTGTTCCGGTGTTCCAGGGAGTTCCCTGATGTTTCAGTCCTCAGAATTCTCTATTTTTCTCTTGTCGTCAGCAAATTAGAGTACGCCAACTTGGTTTGGTTTCCGATATACAGTTCCCACCTAACATCACTTGAACGCATTCATAGAAAATTCTTGAGGTGTGCTGAATATAGAAAGACCGGCAGGTATCCTGAACGTGGTGCGGATTTGTCGGAGATCATGCGGGAAATGCGAATTTCAACGTTGCAGGAGAGACAGAAGCGACAGTGCGCTAAATTTGCGCAAAAGCTTGTCACTGGAAGAATTGATTCACCTCATCTGCTGTCCAGGGTTGACTTTCGTGTGCCAAGAATTGAAACGAGGACCACATCAAACTTTCGACTCCCTAAACCTCGGACTAACGTACTTGAGCAAGCTCCGGTTTATCGATTTTGCAGAGCTGCTGATGAACTTAAATTTAATTTGTTTTTTTAGTTCGGGGCGGTTATTGTTTATTGTCATATCATTGAATGTGTAATTTTGTTGGAATAATTGTTCATATTATTCATTGGCAATATGTTACCCTGTTAATGGGAATTCTCTGTTGGGTAGAATAAACTATTATTATTATTATTATTATTATCAATAATTATCTCCAATTTTGAAACAAAAAAGTCTCTGGTCTACCCAAAAAAGTTATTTATCTAAAAAACACTTTCAAGTTTAATTAAACATTTGTAGCTACACATAAACCGTTCATCAGAGTAAACAATTTAAACTATTGGGTCCTGCTTGTATGATGAAATGTTCTGTCATTATGATAATAAGAAAAGAGAAATATATGAAAAAAAATTCTAGCATCTATCATTGCATAAAAATTTTCTATTTTTTTTTACTACTTTCTCATGTATACTGTTGAGTTAAAAAAAATCCTGTCCATAAGGCAGCAACTACCGTTTCCTAAAGCTTTATAATTGTCTTACTTTTGCATGGAAGTAAATTTTCATCGAAAATTTGACAGGTTTGAAAGGTGAATTTCTGAAAACTATGATTGTGGTATCGAAACATCTTGCCCAATTTAGAACCAATCGAATTATTTGATTTGAAATTTCAACGAGTCGCAGTGGCTCAATCAATTTGACAGTGCTCGATCTGACAATAAATTTTGATTGTCTGATCAATATTATAACTTACGTTAAATGGAATCACTTGCTTCGAAGCTTCAACGAATCTCAGTAGCTGTAATTAACTTGGCAGTTTTAACATGTCAATCAACATTTCGTGAAACTCGCCTCAAATTCTGATAGCGAGTTCTTAGGATCCGGTGTTGCACTTGAGAATTTAAGAATTTAATTAGGTGTTCATCATCTTTTGACTAACTTTGAGTACAGTATCTGGACTGGTACATTTATTCATTCAGCTGAATGCATTTTCATGATTAAGCCATACAAGTATTTGTCAGCATTGTATTCATGGGACAGACTCGAGGACAGACCGTGCAATCCTTTGAGCATATAGGGCTGAAGCTCCACGACGTGATAATTACGAATGTGTCTGTTCGCCATCATCAAAACATCCCATAACCCCCCCAATTTCACGTTGAAACGAACGAAATCCACTGTAAAATCCCCTTGCCGATGAAAATTTCATATTCCCTTTCGTTCGAACCACCGGATTTTACCGCACATGAAGAAGCAGAATGACTCAAATTTAGCCAATAAATCCGGCGTATGGCTTTTTCGTACGTTTCCAGCGCGCGCTTATTTTAAATATCACTCGCAGTGACAGCAGAACGGACGGCTTAATTTGACAACAAAGACATCGGGGAAAAGGGTCCAAGCAGAGATGGATTTCATGCTACTTGAGTTGGAGTTTGCGATACGGGCGGTTGGAATTTAGCCTTCGTTCGAGAGATGTAGGGGGTTACGGGAGAGCAGAGGTTGCTGATTGTCCTTTAAATGTCATGAGTAGAGACTGTGTCCCATGAAACTCACTCTATAGGCTAGAGTGCGGTTAATATGGACATTTGAAATAACAAAAATTGCCGATGTGCCAAATTATGGAAATGAAAAGATTTATTGATCCTTTTGGACACAAAGTGTATAGGACAAGTCCAAGACAAATACAAAATATACTGAATTCAGATTTACATATCCATCTTCTAGTATCCTACACTGCAGTATGCTTTTTTCACCCTCTGTGGTGAAAGATTGAATAGTATTATGTCTTTATACATAACTCTTAAAATTTGTGGTTCGATGCCTTAGAATAGCAAGAGTGTCGGTACTTCTGGTCGAAAAATTGTGGTAATTTGACAATATGAAAGCACTATCAATATCATCTTTCATAATAAGTCAAAGCTCTATGCATGTATATTCAAGGGACAGTAAAAATGTAGTCATTATTTTGAATTGGTCAGCAGAAAGTACGTGGGTGTACACCAAAACGTATTATACGCTTTTTGGACAGCAGGACTCTATCAAAATCGTCTTTCGAGATTGAAAAACGGATATCTATGTAGCTATACACCAAACTATAATACAGATTCCACAAATCTCCAAACGGCAAGAGATTCTTCAAACGATATATAAAAAAATGAGTTAAGCTAGTGACAAACTCTTTCGACCTGTTGCCACCACCTTAAATTTTCATCAACATAGTCACCTAGAAACTTGACCGCTTCTTCTGCATTCAATGATATATCATTGTAGCAAATATCAAATTCATTTGCACGTAACACCGTAAATCGAACACATTTGGCCTTGTCAATGTTCACCGATTATCAAATTCCTCAAGGACCTACAGATGGCTTTGAGATTTTTGCGGTTTGGAGCAGACATAGCAATTGACGTATCATCAACAAAAATGATTGATTCGATCGACATTGGGTAGATATTTATGAAGATAATGTAAAGCAGTGGTCCCAATATAGAGCCCTGGGGAACTCCCAGCTCACAAACACCCCTGTTGGACCACTGGCTGCTCACTTTCACAGACATTGTTTGCCTTGTTAGGAAGCTGCGTACCTAATCCAGAAAACCCCTCGAAACCCTAGACTCTAGACTATATTTGGGTGTAATACTGTCAAAGCTGGGGATTACCATTGCAAATGAATTTTTAGAAGTCCTCAACCATCTTGCGTATTCAACAAAAGTTATTCAGGGTCAAAAAAAAAGTTTTAGGTATTTCGAATTTCATCAGATCTCATATAGAGCCAAGCTGCTACACTCTTAAACTCACAAGTCCTTGTTTCACAAACTCTAAGCTTGGGTCGAAATGAGTGACTTGGCCGTTCCGGAGTTCAAAGAACTATTGTATATCAGAAATGTTATGAACAGCACCATTGCAACAACACTCGGAACAATAAACGTAATATCATAGCCACAATGATATAAATAAGAAGAAAGCATTAGGACCCTATAACAGTGACGGCCTCGTCTTGGCAATATTTTAAATGAAAATTTTACTCGTTGGATACTCTATACCAGTGTTGAATAGCAGATGTTGAAGGAAGCGGTACCTACTTGTTTCTGTTTCTTTCGGTATTATCAATGCAAGTAATTTTTTTTGGAGTTGCATAAACCGCAAGAAGATAACGAATTAATTTCGTAGTTATTGGTGTGAATGTTTTCAAAGCAAAATGTCTGAAATAATTCTTCATTCAGACCTTACTTCGTTTTTTCCAAAATTCTCAGCTTTTATTTTTAACACAAAAACTGTTTTTTTTTTCAAATTTTCAAATTCAAGGATTCCTAGAGGACGTTTTCTCTTGAAGTTCCAGACTTTTGTATAGCAGTTCAACTCGCAATCTGTCATGTGAAAAATTGTGGGAATAACTAAGTAATAGCGGTTCCAGAGGAGATCCGAAAGGTGATACTGCCCCTTAAGAGTAAAATATCCGATGTTTATTCCATTGTGTGCCAAGAATTTGATCACCGTGTGGCGTTCTACGACTAATGTGTTCTGAACAACCCCTTGGGGTGGTAAAAACGTATTAAAAGGAGGGGGAGGGCGTTGCTCACACCCAACGATTTTAATTGAATGAACAATAAAAGCCGGGGGGAATTAATGTTTGAGGGCGCATAAATTCCTCTACAAACTTCGCAAGAAATGGAATTGTTCCTCAGCTTTCGCTAATTCAAAACAGCCTAGATATTAAAGAACCCTTTATAATGCAAATGGCTCGGCTTTTGCCGGCACGATTTCGAATAAGGGTTGGTATAGGTGACACACATTTCTGACACAATGGTTATGACAAAAGCAGACGTTAATGGGAAGTTGGTTCATGTTAATAATAATACGGTTCATACTTATATCATTAATCTAATGAGGAAATTCAGGGGGGTTGAGACCTTCGTCCTTCATTTGAAGCATCCAGACAAATTTGAAATTTCTTCAATCGTTAGAATACTTGGTCTTTGTATTACTTTTAAAGATGTGGTGGCTATTATTGTTCAAAGGAAACGGAGCATGAAAAATATTTACTATTTTAAGGGTATCTCCTAGTAGATCTAGTCATTAAATTTATACTTATTTTTCCGTTATTTCACTGAAAATGGTTTTCTTCTTGGTTAGTTTTTTTTGTTGGGTGGGATTTTAGATAGGAAATAATTGTTTTTTAAAATTGATTGATTATTTCAAGATTGATTGATTTTTTTTTCGTTTGTTAACTTTCATACTCGCTTTCGTATCTGCAAATACACTTCAACACTTCTATAATCTTATCTGTGAACATTTTTTCGGATATCAGTTAGACAGTTCTATGTTCTTATCACAATATAAATAAATATATAAAATATACTGTTCCGCAAGAGTTAACTTTATCGTATTCAATCGTTTTGAAAAGTATGTAATCTTCGAAAATCACTGTAAAATCATTTGAAACTTTATTACAACTTGAATGCATCAAATGAAAATTAGTACGAGACATTTCGTAAATCTGGTCGCATTTTTCCGAAGTTTGGTTCTTTGCATATAAGTTGCATGAAATGGAGTCAGTTTATCAACGACTTCGATTCGACATGAGTTTTCTGAAAATGAAAAGACGTAAATTAACAAACGCTGAAGCTAATAGGGCTAACGGAATGCTACAGGGTGGCCTAACTCAGATTGTTGTAGCGGAAAGACCCCAAGTCAGCAAAGTGAGATATCTCGTTTCTGGAATAGGTTCAGGAAGGCAGTTTCCGTCTTGGAAAGACCAAGGCTTGTTGGGCGACGAAAAACAACATCTACGAAGTTCAACATCTACGTGTAGAACGCTACACGTAGATGGGGTCCAAATTTTCATCGAAACCATCTGACGACGTTTGAGAGAGGTTAATCTAGGTTCTGGACATCTATCAAGAGGAGTTCCATTAACACGGGACCATAAGCGTGAAAGACTGGAATGGGCAATGCAGCATATCAATTGGAACGATCAATGGTGTAGTGTCATTTCACTGATGAATCCAGATATGGACGGTTTTCAGATTCTCGCAGGTTAAGGGTATGAACAATCCCACGCATACCCCGTAATCGTCGCTATGTCCAAGAAGTCCATCCATTCCGAGTGCTGGTGTTGTGGTATGGGCCGTGATATGTTTCATGGGGCCCATAGTTGAAAATGCGCGCGAGGAGCTTGGTATTCCACTTTTAGGAATACCTCCGCACTCACCAGATTGGAATCGCATAGCATAGGACATGCATGGGATATGCTCCAAAAAAGATTAGATGATCATCAACCTACTCCAGAAATGTTCAACAACCTCGTGTGGAGACTCGTGTGGAGATGTCAAGCTGTTATTGATGCCCGTGGAGTCCATACATTGTATGCTTAAATTCTCTGGGAATGAAAATTCCTTACTATACTCGATTTTTCTTGACCACCCTTTATACGCTGAAGACCCACAGGCTTAAATTAATTTTATTTCCTACAACTTGAAATCGCATTAACATGAATTTTCATCACAAAGTCTCATTCAAACCATATTATTTTGCAATTCAAGTCAATATTCCTCACTCATGTATAGCAGTTGAAATAACTGAATGAGGAATGTTCACATTTTTCAATTTCTACATATTCCTATTCTCCGTAGAAAATGAAAATATTGATTTATGTTGTTAGAAAAGTGTTTGATCGAAATTTTCTATACATATTGGAATTGAAAGCATTCAATTATATATATTTTCGAAATTGTCTAAGAAAGGTCTATTGAAAAACATCATAGCGTACCATGGTGCCCAGTTGAAAAAATGTAGCCCTGAAATTTGAAGTGGCAAAACGATTATAATAATTGGCCAAATCCTAAAATCACCCTGTAGCATAAAAACTTGACACCGTTGGGACTTAACGAGTTGAAAAATTTATGTTTCTCAAAAGAAACACATGAATTGCATATCCCTTCATCTCGATTTAGGAGATGTAGTCCTGATTCATCGAATTCTGATCGAATCTGTACAAAAATGGGTACATGCCTACGCAGAAAAATAAACATTCAGCTCGATAAACATTCAGCTCTCTGATTTGCGGAGCACACATATTTTTTTCTTATCTTTTTGTATGAACAAAAAAAAGAAGAAATTTTCCTGAAAATGTATGTGTCCCTGAGATTTCAAAACTTTGTTTTATTTAGTTTTTGAAGATATATCCTACAATAATTGTTACCACCAAATAGATCTTTGAAATCGTGGTTCATAGACCTCTGAATGAGGAATGTTCACATTTTTCAATTTCTACATATTTCTATTCTCCGTAGAAAATGAAAATATTGTGTCCAAAAATTATTTGAATACTTGAAATATCGCCCGAGATATCGAGTTATAAACATGCGTTCGATGGATCCGTGTGACGTCACTTTACATCCAACGACTTGCGAGGTTCAGTAAGTAGCCGGGTCCAATATAAGGGCCTTTCGTCTCGCGGAGTTCGATCTGCGAATGTAGTATGACGTCACATCGCCGCGAGGAATTGAATATGTTGTAAAATCCGAACTACTAGGTCTTTTCGACTGAAACAAAATCTAGTGATTTCATATACATATAGGTTATACTGTGACGAAGTTTCGATCGATTTTGCATACCTGTGAACATTCCTCATTGAAGTATCACATGACATACTTTCCCATTAAGAAAATATTCGATGACGTTTTCATCACCATACCAATGAAGTAACCTCTTCAGCAGGAAAGTTCAAAATGGGTATTTCTTGATATCAATCGCATATTTGATAAAAAAAAATTATTCGATATATTCTCACTATACTATAGAATAATGAAGTAATTCGAAATTGTTGCATTCACTTTCCTGAAAACTTAATATGGATTTTCTCTTCTAGTCTCTGAAACAAGAAACAATTAGAAGATTTTTTTTTAATATAAGAAAGGCCCCTGCTTTAAAATTTGAGCACTAATTTGTAAGGGGCCAAAACTTCACGACAAGAAATTGTTGCCCAACAATGAACAGAAGGAAAATGAAAACACAGTCTAAATCAGACTCCTTCGTCAGACAATAACTGATTTTTATTCAACTTTGTAGAATGGTGACAATTTTTTTTGTTACGATTCTACAAAGTTGAATGAAAATGAGTTATTGTCTGACGAAGAAGTCTTATTTTGACTCCCTGAAACGTTACGCTTAAGATTTAAAAGTGTTTTGATTTTCTTTCTGTTCATTGTTAGGAAACAATTTCTTCTCTTAAAGTTTTGGTCCCTCACAAATTAGTGCTCAAATTTTTACGCAAGGGCCTTTCCTATATCATTTAAAATGTTTTCTAATTGTTTCTTGTTTCAGAGACTGGGAGAGAAAACCCATATTAAGTTTTCAGGAAAATTCTGAGACCTCCCAGAAAATATTTCAATAGATATCTGTTAAATTCACTTTGAAAAATGAATATAATCATGTTTTTCAATGTATAGTCGTAGAAAATTTCTTTTAAACTCAGAGTGCGTTAGCCCATTCATCAGAACGTTAAATCTACCGCCGAAACGATAGACCTGGCACCACCGCTCTCCCCTATCCGATCCGAAATGGTTAATTGTCGAAAACCCACAGGACGCCTCCGCAAAAACGCGATTCAGCCGGACCCTTTTGTGATTCTCATCGGAGCGGCCTAAAAAACCCGATGGAAAAATGAATGAGGGGACGTTGCGCAAATAACCTTTTTATATTCATCCTCCGCGACAACAAACTCGGCCGTGTACGTGAGAAAAACGCTGCCTCTGCGGCGTTATTCACTACGTGTGAACGTACGCGAACCCCGACCCAAAGTTTTTAATTTTGGATGTTCACCTTAATTTATCTCATTGTCGATTCTCTTTGCATGTTTGCGCTGGCCGGGTTGGACGGGTTCAGGGATGATGAATTGAGCTACGGGATGGCGCCAGAATGACTCCTAAAAAATTCCGAGTTTCCTCTAATCATACCAACAAATGGTCAGAAAATTGTAGATTGCCCACTCACTTATCAAAGTATCTAATAATATATACCACCGCACCGTACAGATTCACGAACTCGAAGTAACTTCCTCAATTTATATATAGTCTAAGAGTTGAAGTAACGAATTTCACAGTATAGATAGTCTTTTATGTGTTTAATAGTGTGTGCATACTCGCTATGTTGGCTAGGCGGCCCGTTCACAGGTAGAAGGTAGAAAAGATAGACAAAAACATACCGAACTTTTCTTAAATTCGAAGAACTGTTTTTCATATATGTAACGCAGAATATTATGAAAAATAAATATTTCATATTGCCAAACAGTTTCCGTGGGCCGTAATTCCTCCCAGACGCTTCAAATTTTAATAAAAAAATGATAGGTTAGAAACATTGTTGCGAAATGGCCAGATTCAGCACATTTGTTAAATTCGAAGCACTGATTTTTATATATGTAACGCAAAATATTATAAAAATAAATATTTCATATTGCCAGACCGTTTTCGTGAGCCGTAATTCCTCCCAGACGCTCTAAATTTCATTGAAAAAGAAAAATTTTTATACAGTCGAAGTCTTCAGGGGATCATTTTGATACTTCTTGTGGAAAGCCAGACCAATCCCAAGGGCCAAACACAATCAAAATTTTGTTAGGTCCCTAGAAACTATTAATTTTTTTGCCTACAAAGTTTATGTTTTCAACATCAAATTATGGTAATAACAATTTTTCATTATAATTATACAAATCAAAAAATATTTTTTTTTATCTTAATCTTAATCTTCATTGTCAGCTTCACTCGATCGTTAACTCGTACCTGGCCTTTTTACAATAGTTTTATTGACAGAGGTTTCGTAACTATGGGTTCTTCGAATTCCCTCAAGTTGGTAGAACCTGCCTTGTGGGCCGTAATTCCTCGCATACACTTTATAGGCAAAAAATTCATAGTTTCTAGGAAACTAATAAAAATTTTGATTGTGTACTGGCAGAATATTTGGCCCTTGGGATTGGTCTGGCTTCCCACAAAAGGAATTAAAATAATTCCCCAAGGATTATATTCAAAATTGAAGACTTTAAATGTGAGGAAAGTTCATTTTTTTCAATGAAATTTAAAGCGTCTGGGAGAAATTACGGACCTCGGAAACAGTCTGGCAATATAAAATATTTATATTTCATAATATTTTGCGTGTTATATATGAGAATCAGTGCTTCGAATTCAACAAAAGTGCTGAATCTGGCCATTTCGCAACAATGTTTCTTACTGTGATTTTTTTTTTAATTTAAAGCGTCTGGGAGGAATAACGACCCACGGAAACGGTCTGGCAATATGAAATTTTCATTTTTTATAATATTCTGCGCGACATATATGAAAATCAGAATTTCGAATTCAACAAAAGTGCTGAATCTGGCCATTTCGAAACAACTTTTCCAACTGTGAGTTTTTTATTGAAATTTAAAGCGTCTGGGATTAATTACGACCCACGGAAACGGTCTGGCAATATGAAATATTTATTTTTCATAATATTCTGGACGACATATAAAAAAAATAGTTTTTCGAATTCAAGAAAAGTCATTTTTTTCTACCTGCTACCTGCGAACGGGCCGCCTAGCCAAGCTAGCGGGTATGCACACACTATTTATTACATATAAGGCTGTCTCTACTGTAAAATTCGTTACTTCAAAAATAAGTAAGGTCTGGTGGCCCTGGGATCTTACTCTAATCCTTTTCGCGTTGAAAATGAAAAGAATGATTAAATTGAGATTCAAATAATAATTAAAAATAATAGTCCATATCAAAACACATTGTCTTCATTGCGAAAAACAATCATTACAATGAGTAGTCAATAGTCGGGGTACTAGAAAAATTATTAATAACCTTTCGTGTTAAAGAAAACTGAGTTGGTCCTCACCTTGTTACCACGTCCAATATAACTCTCCAACAATTCAGGGCACTTTTCGTTCAATTGGTTTTCTCCAAGTGACACCGCAGCCACTGCTGTTTCATTTAACACCTCTTATCTGACAAATTGACCACTAGAGGTCTGCATTCGACTCAATTGAACCTTTTCTTTCTTCCTTTTCAGATATTGACTGCAATGCACTTCAACGAAATTCAATTTGGTGAGTACTAGCGACGTTTTTCTGTGAGGGTTCTCCAATTTCCAGAACACGTCGGGAAATACAGCCTCATAAAATACCACGGACTTCGTCATTATGGCCCTGTCTGGTCGTTATACATTTACCGTGTCGAAATGTGTTTTAGTGCTATTTTATTCTAGTTTTATCGACCTCGGGAACCTTCACCTCTGTTTTAAACTTGCAAGAACAGGACGGGAATAAATTCAAAATGTCTTCATCTGAAACTAGATGAGTTGTAGTTTCGTTTATGAGTAGAACACTTGATATCCACATTAATATTTTCTTCCTAAATATGAATATCGAGATAAATACTATATTAAGATCAAGGCTGGGGTCCTGAAAATGGTAAGAGTGAAATGAAGTTCTTATCTGAATTTTTCACATATTCTTACATGTGAAAAATTCAGATAACCTAATTTTTGCAACAGAAAACAAAATCACGAGATTAATTAAAGACTAACCTTTTCAAGTCAAATTGTAATTTTCATGTTGAAATAAAGTTTCTCACTCTCATTGATTTTATATTAGAAAAGCAGCCTAATTTTCAAACGAAAGTGATCAGTTCATGATATTAACTTTCTTGAAAAGGTTGGTGGTCCTTTTGTCCGTTGAAATCTCTAATTTCTCATGCTGTAGGTAATAAAATAAACATAACTGGGGGGAATTTTCTCAGAAAATGCAATTACCTTTGCTGCAGTTTAAAATGTGACTGCCGAAAACATGTGCAAATGAATCATACCAGAGTGAGTCTAACGTGAACATATATTCCAAAGAAAGATGATTGAGGCAAAAAAAAAACACTTTTTGTCCTTACCCATTCGGCTCGCTTGAATAGATAAAAATCCATAGAAAAAATTTTGTTTTCGAATATCTCGTGATAACATCACATGTTAAATTTTTCACATTAGGACAAATAAATTCCCTAATTATTCCAGTAATTCAGGGGCCACGAGTTAGTTTCTTCAGGATTTTTTTGTCCAAGTTTGTACAGTATAAATCAACCAGAAAAAAATAATAGTAGAAACTTCACACTTATTTGCCTAATAGTGAATAAAGAAACTACATTTATATTCATGAAACTTTTCAGAATCTCTGAAGCGTCATGTTGTTCAATATTCGGGTGTGTTGTTTCTTTTTTCATTATTAGGCTACAAATTCTCTAAGAAATTGGCCAGTGAAAAATTGGCGCAGAAGTGTCTTGCAGATGCCCTTCTTTTATTTGAAAAAATTTTTCATATGGTTTCAGAGACTGGGAGGAAGAAAACCCCTAAAAAAGTTTTCAGAAAAATGTAGACCCAAAAAAAATTTTTTTTTTGATTAGTTGAATACTTATCTCATCTTTTTTTCTCTTTCTGGAAAATAGGAGCATTTCCCATTTTTCTGATTATGAATCAGGTCAAAAAAATCTATATCGGTAAAGTTAAAGATTTGATAACTTCGACTGAATGTTCAAAATCTCATATCTCAACTCATGCATTTTCATTTATTCCGTCAATTTTCAGCTGATATATGCAGTCATTTTGAATTCGAATTTGTTGAATGGAACTCTATTTCATTTTGTCACAATTGATATTTTCAAATATTTTCGTGAACTCTTCAATTTGGTTTATCCTCACTTGATATTATGGGTGGGTAGGTATTGAGCAGAGTTGAGTAATCTTATCCCTCTGAAACTGTACACGTGTAAAGAATACTATCAACCTTCAGACATTGAGATTATATTGAAACATAATAATATTCATTTCAGACACAACAAATCCCAAAAAATAATACAGACTGCTCAGTAGGGCATCCGACAAGGAGAAAAATTAGGGGCATTCACTTTGTACAAATAAAAATATTGAAGTTTTTGAGTCAACTCTAAATAATCTGCAATCTTTCGGACCACCTCTTGAGTGATCTGTATATATCAGATATCTCGAACGATTTTCAAGATCAGAATCTCTAGTTTGAACTACACCATTCCCATTGTAATTCAGAAACCGTCAAGTGCATTACAGTCACTTCAATTCTTCAATTTCAGAAAGCGTTAAGTGTATATCAGATTCGTCACTTCAATTTCAGAAAACGTCAATTGAATTTCATTCGATGTTTTCTGAAAGTGAATTGACAAATCTGAATATCGTTTGTTATTTTCTGAAATTCAATTGACTATTCTGATATACTAGTGATGTTCTCTGAATGTCAATTAACGAATTCTGAATTACAATTGGAAATTGTGTAGTATATCCGTGTGATTTGTCAACATTAAAAAGCATGACAGGTACTCGACATATGAATTTCATGGTATGATATAAAAATTTGAGATTTTAATTTGGAAAAAGAAGCTTGTAACGGATTTGCCACTTCGTGCCGACCTGTAGAGTCAAAAATAATTTGGGCTGTCTCGCAAAATTTTAATCCTTAGCACAAAATTTCAGTTACTTTTGACTTATCAAAATATAATATAGTGAGGTCTTGAATAAACCACAACTTGAAAATACCCTCCTTTCTGGTTTTCAATGAAGTAATTCTCCTTATATCACTTGACTCTGTGGGAAATTTTTCAAATGGCTAAACGGATTATTTTTTATTAAAGACATTTATTTTTTCGCGAATTAGTCGAGGCATTTCATGAGCATTTCAAACATGTATATCTCAAAAGTCTCTTGTTATCAAATGACGATGACACCATAGAAGTACGAAGACTAGTTGAGACTCCATTTGTAACCTTTCATAAAATTTCCAACGACACAGAAAAGTAAAATTGGAAACCGAAACCGAGTATACCATTTCATTGTTCTTCATATAGTTCCTTTTTCTATAGTTACACAATCAGTTTTTTCAAATACTTCTAGCAGTTTCTTGGAAAATCTTCTTGATATTAAGTTTTCAGGATACGGTTCATTGTGAAATTCTTTTCGCTCAATGAAAATTAGGGCAGTGTTGATTATAAACCTATTATTTTTTTCTTCGAGGAGTCGTACGCGACATACTCTCGAGAGAAAACTGTTGAATAATTCAACATCAAAGAAATATCAAGAAATATGTATATGAAAATATTCTAGGAGTACTTTATCATGAGTTTGAAACTGTTAACGAATTTTATTTTGTTTCATTTTGTTGATTATTTGAACAAAACTGCATGGACATGCAACTACATGAGTTAATTCATTAGCTCCACAAAAAAGACATACATGTTTGAAATACGTATGAAAACATAATGCTAACAAATTTGCGAAAACATACCAGCTTGAAATGAAAAATTTGAACACCCTTAATAAAAAATATGACAAAATTCATTTTGCTAGCATGTCAACAAATTTTGCACATCTAGTATAGAATGATATTAGGAGAATTAGATCCTGAACGTGAAAAGGATTTACTCGAAGGGCGAAACTCAAGAGGTCGCTAAGGCGCTGAAGGTTTATTGCATTATATCATGGCAATAATCAACATGTTATATTTGATTTCCGCGGCAGTTCTTTCGATTTTTGAATTGAATGTGTAAAGTAGAGGAAAAAGTATGCGCTTGATGGTTAAGTTATTTGTATGAACCTTTTCGTCAATCCTCGATTAGCTTACTTATCCCTTGATGGGCTGTACTTTAATGAGGGTTTACAGAACGGCATTGTTCACAGGTAACCATTTGACTTTCTCTTTTACTGCTGTTAACGAAATTAATATTTTGGGAGTAATTATTCCCATAGATACTAGGAAAACTCTCCTATGGCAGGTAAAATCTTACTGCATTTCTTACAATAAACCCTGAAACCCGTTTTGACTTCTGCATAATATATCTTGAGAATAAGAATGAGACATCAAGAGGAAGCAGTACAATTTCATACTCCATTCAAAGAACGGATTCCACGATTGTTTTTATCACATAGAAAAATCACTATATGAATTGATGACATAACCGTTTTTCGACGGTTGTTGTTCCTCATATTCATCGAAAATTTTCATCGAAGGAAATTGGGTGAATTATTTCCGATTTAAAAAAAAAAAGGGTCAAATTGTTTGAAAAGTGTTCCGGATGAGACCCGTATTTCCTCATAATTTCATTAATAATCTTCAGCTTACTGATATTTGTATACTGAACAGCTTTTCATGGAAATTATTCAATTAATAAATTTCAACCAAAACTGAGTTTGATTATCGATTATTTGGAAATCAAAGATTGTAATCACGACTCAATATTTGGGTAGGAAAAAAAAATGATGGATACAATAGAAAAATTGTGTTTATAAATATATTCTAGTTGAAAATATATTCATCGAATGAATACAATAAGTGTCATTCATGATCCAAGAGCAATGTTAAATTTGAATCAGTCTTATCAACATAAATATAATGAAATACTTGACACAAAGCATAAACTAATTTAATGATCGTATTTTCCATTTCACATTCGTTCAGTATTTTCAAAACTTAGTTGGATCTTCAATCATTATAAAATGAGAGAGGAAAATCAAGAGAAGATTGTGATGTAAAATGAATGTGTATTTTACGACTCGAGAATTACGTCTCAAAATAAAAAATGATTAAAACAAACCACGCATTATGACAAAAAATATATTTGAGTTCGAAATATATACATCGAAGGGAATCAATAATTCATGATACAAGATTTCGTATCAGTCTTATCAATATGAATATCAATATAATACAATACTTGATACATGGCATATACTAATCCAATGAAAAAGATATTTATTCTTGGAATTTCACATTAGACGACTAATGTCGAAAAATATATTCTAGTTTAAAATATATACACAACAATAATTCATGATACGAGAAAAACGGTAATTTTGAATCAGTCTTATCTATATGATAATAAATATAATACAATACTGATACAGAGCATAAACTGATTCAATGAGAAAGATAATTAATTTTAATATTTTACATTTGTTCAGTAGTTTCACTATGCATTTGTAGGAAATGAATAATCCCAAATCAGCACATCACTATTTTCTTTCTGCAATACGGGCATGTTGTACTTTGATTCAGCCAGTCCGATATGCACTTATAATGGAATTCATGCGTACAATCTGCCGTTAGAACAATTCCGCCCAAAAGATCCAAACAAATTGGACAGGTGTCTTCAATTCTGTAAAATAAAAATTTGTCATTAATTACATTACATTAGAACGGGTTTACTCAAAACATAAAACGATGTTTCTATTCGTATTGTTTCCATTCACTCATAAAGATAAAAGTTCAATATTCAATAAAAACAACAATAATTGAGAAAATTGAAAGCCATATCAAATTAATTTAAGACCTTAGAGCCAAAAACTACAACTGAAATAATACTTTACATTTGAATTAATTTTAATAAGTACCTTGTTTTCTCATCGTCCCGATATTCAATTTTCATCTTTTGCACCATTTCTGGTTGTATGTTATTCTCCTCTTCGTTGCCATTAGGGATGATGAATTGTTTCAGTAAACAATCGTATAAGACGTAAGCGGACATACCCGCAGCCAGAGCAAATTCTAACATTTTTTCACTTAGAGTAAATATCTCACAGGTAACGACCAACTGCAAAAGATCTTCGCAAACTGAACACTGAGGTGGAGAACCTGAGCTATAAGAAGCCTAACCAACTTTCTATGGATAAGAAGTCATAGATATCTATTTTCTTTTTCTTTTTGTCCGATTCTCATTACAAATTCACCATTAAGGGCCGGTTTTACAATCGAAAGTTAACCTTTATGGTTAGGTTACCGGCACTCGATGGTTAACTCGTACCTGGCGTTTTACAATAATTTTACCGATGGAGGTTTCGTAACTAGGAGTTGAGTTTAAATTTTATTAAGTTGGTAGAAAAAAATGGTTCTTTTGATCTAAATAGTAGGTCGGACGCATTAACGAATTTATAAGACGTCATATTCATCAAAAGATCTGAGGCCGCCAATTTCGAAAAAATTACGGACAAAGCAAAGTAAGCCTCTAAATTAAAAATTTCATTTTTATTTCACATAATTTATTTTTTTGTAAGTCTGAAGGACTTAGCTCAATTGCCTTAAATGCAGCTATTTATTTATTTTATTTTCAAGAGGTGTATCTAGAATGAATATCTTACGTCGAAAATTGGCATTGATGGTTAAGAAATGTGCCTTGCAGAATATTAAAATCGATGATTGATTTATACAAGAATATATTTAAAGTTTTTTATTTCAGTTTAATAAATGTTTCCACAGTTTTGTCTATGCATACATGAGTTCAATTATTTCTGTTATTCAATCTTTTGAAATACATGTTTATGAAGGTATCTCTAGTAGAAGTACTTGTATTATGCCTTTGATCGGGAATATCTGAAAGATCAACATTTGTAGTGAATTTTACAGCAGCTTCTTCTTCATCGTTGACTGGAGGGATCAATTCTTTTTGGTCACGTGCTATGTTATGAAGAATGGCTGTTGCCACAAACACTGCTTGAGCTGTATCTAATTTGACTCATTCCCATGGCAAGGGCTGGAAAGCGACGTTTCCACACACCATACTGTCTCTCAACGACATTTCTTGTATGAATGTGTGATTCGTTAAATAAGCTTTCAGAAGGTGTCCTTGTATTTGCTAAAGGTGTAATAAAATAAGGCTTAATTCCATAGCCACTATCTCCTACATTCTTATGAAAAAGAGAGCTAAAATAATACAATAAATGTTGAAACAAAAAGAACCTAACCTGAGGTAAAAAAAGAACGGGGAATCATAACATTCTTCGTATGATACTAAAGAATCAAAACTGACAATACTTAAGAGTATTGATAGCTCTAGTTACACGTCTCACAACCAAACTTGCAGTTGCTTTGCTGACACCAGCAAAATCTCCATTACATCTCAAGAATAATCCAGAAGCATAATAGTTTGTTAGTAGAAGCTGCTGACTTGCAGATAGACAATAATTTCTGAAAATAAAATCTTTTTTATAAAAATGTACTTACAAAAGTATTGCATTTCAACTACCTTCTAGTTGGATGAGCTATCAAATGTTCTATTTGGCTGAGAATATCCAAAACGCATCTTTTCGATAATCTGAATCGTTTGAAAAAATCATCATCGTCGTAAATATCGAAATAATTTGGTCTATGACGGATCACCTTAGGTCTACGACATTGTTTAATAAGTCAGTGGTCTAGATAATCCTCTTCATCACTGCTATAAGCGTTTATATCATAACCCATTAAATCCATATTAACAGAAAATCTGAAGTGTAATTATCAACCAAAATAAATTTCGAATCAAAGAAAAACGATACAACATTCGTTTTTAGGTTATATACATATACATTTTTGAATAATTCTATGGTTCTTGAATTAACTTCAGGTTTACCCACACTTTCGGTGTAGGTTAAGTTAACTGATAGTTAACCACGTTTCGTGCGATTGTAAAACGCCTAACCTGCAAAATTTCCTTAACCTAAAGTTAACCTTCGATTGAAAAACCGGGCCTTAATGTTTTCAAAAATTTTAGATGTATAAAGTATTCCTGTACCCGAAAACCTTAAATTATCTTACGTTCGGAAACTATAGTTAGATTAAAAAAATTTGCTCTTTCAAAATTCAGGCGGTTGGGAGGGGGGGGGGGATATTACACCTACTAGATATCAATAAATATTATATGTACCTATTAATATTCGAAAATGAAATAATGAAGTTTTTGAAATCTTGATGATGATGAATCGATAATACAGGGTGTACCAAGTT
The DNA here is from genome assembly GCA_038502775.1 of Hippodamia convergens. Lineage (NCBI taxonomy): Eukaryota > Metazoa > Arthropoda > Insecta > Coleoptera > Coccinellidae > Hippodamia > Hippodamia convergens. The sequence goes on from CM076614.1 coordinate 29,439,158, forward strand.
CGACTGCCTATTAGGCGTTTCTGGAGAACTGGGCCTACCGCGTTGGAATATTTTTGAGGCCTGACCACTTTCAGTTATACAGGGAATAATTTGATTGAGTATGCAATTCTGAATAAATTCGTAAACAAATCGTTGCATTCGTCATATTATGTTATTGTTTGACATTATATAACGATTTCAAATATTTTTGGAACCTGACCACTTTCAATTGTACAAGGAGAGATAAAAAAATTTGAATTTATGTTTTCCAATTTGATAGAGTTACAATTCTAAATACATTCTGTTCTGTTCAAATAACTCACTAGTGACTACCTCTTTTCTGAATTTATTTAGCATTGTTGATATGGAACAGATTCCATGAATTTGAAGCTACGTACCACATAAAATCGGAAAATGTGTTAAAACATCATTATCATTTTTCTTCGCACAATCCAACGCGATTATAAAAAAATAGGGTTCTAATTTGAAATACGAAAGTTATGAGCCAATCTTGATCCCAATTTTTGAACCATCATTTGGAACACTCTGCGACGGGTTTTTCAAAATTCTGAAAACGTCCAATATTTCTACAGTCTTCGCCTTTAAAAATGTGAAAACGGTTTGTGTTTACGGGTTTACGATATTTATACTGAATATCACCCTTTTTTCTTCAGTTTTTTCTCGATATTTTCGAAATTAATTTGACGAATGGAACGATTTTAATACGAAGGTATTCAGAATTGCATACTTTATCAAACTCGAGAAAAAACAGTTATACAAGGAAAGAAAAAAAAAATTATTTCTTCATTTGTTTAACTGGAAATGGTCAGGCTCCAAGGATATTCTAGATCGGTCGATAAAGTCAAACAATAACATAATCCCAATTTTCATATTTCAAACAGGTCCAGATATCCGAAAACACCTAACGGGCCGTCGAACTTTGTAGACCCTGTATATTCATATCTAGATATTAAATACAATGTGGAATGTTTTCGTCTCAAAGTGAAATTTATAGAATCCAAACTGATTAAATAAGAGAAATGACGCTAAGAAAACATACCTCTTATGAAATTAATACTCTGGTGATTCCAATCTTTTCAAGACAATATCTTGATTGGGGTCTCTTTCTGAATCTATCACCTTTGCAAAATTTTGTTCTGTTTGTTTTGAAATGAACATCAGATTCACTTGTGAATTTTGTCGTTCTCAACTAAAATTCATGTGCAATTTTCTGGTTTTTGAATTTTGTAGTTGTTCGGTCGTTCAATGTTTATCACGATAATTTCAATTGATTAAGTATCATAGATATACAGAATATTCAGTTCACCATTCAATTTTATGATATCTTCTTGAGCTACGAATTTTCCAATTCTAATTTTGAGTTTTTGATGGCTTCGTACAAAATGAAAAAAAATTTTGACTTTAGAAGAGATATAGGTAGCTTAGATTTTTTTTCTAATCTGATGTTTAGATTCTATAAATTTAACTCTGAATCTCGAAGAAATTTACAAACTTAATTTTTTCATTTTAAACATCTTGCAACTTAAATTAAAAAAAAAAACTAATGCTTGTTCGAAAAATTCAAAGTGTGAAAATCGTTTTTGAATGGGGTTTTCAAAGCAACCACTTCCTCTCAATGTCCCATCATAATAATTTTATATTTTGAGAAGTCATTCAACGCTTCTATTTTCTCGCGAATAAGTCGAGGTATTTTCAGTTCATGAGCATTTTTAATATGTTATAAAAAGCGAATACATGCGAAATTTTCCTCATTCATTGAATAACAATCATGAACTCTAATTGTAACTCCATTTCTAACCGTTCATAAAACTACTTTTACTATTTTGTTCAACTCATTTGTTTATTCGAAGAAAAATAGACTATCTGACACATCAGTTAATTCATCAGCTCCATAAAAATGACATATTTGAAATACGTATGCATATATAATGCTAACTAAGTTGCGAAAACATAACAGCTTGAAATGAAGAATTTTAACCCCCTCAATAAAATATATGACTCAACCCATTTTGCCGGCATGTCAACAAAAAGTTTGCGCATCTAATATTATATGATTCTATATAGAATGATATATTAGGGTAATTTACTTGAAGAGTGAAACTCACGAGATCGCTAGGGCGTTGAAGGTTTATTTCATTTCATCATGGCAATAATCAACATGTAATATTTGTTTTCCGCGGCATTCCTTTCGATTTTCGAATTGTAGGTGTAAAGTCGAAGAAAAAATATGCACTTGATGGTTGAGTTCCGAGAATAATTTCTATTTCACTTCATTCGTATCAAACCTTTGGTCATTCCTCAATTAGCTTATTTATCTATCCCTGGATGAGCTGTATTTTAATGAGGGTTGGCAAAACGGCATGGTTTACAGGTAAGCATTTGAGCGATTGAATTCCTCTTTTATGGTTGTTCACGAAATGAATATGCTGGAGGTAATTATTTTCATAGATACTAGGAAAAATATCTAATGGCAACAACGATTAAAACCCCATTTATCCGAACAGGTAAAATCCTTCTGCATTTCTTACAAGAAACTTTTAAATCCGTTTTGACTTTTTCTCTTCCACATAGACAAATTAGATTTAACTATTGACGTCATAACAGTTCTTCGACGGTTGTTGTTTCTCATATTTATCAAGAATTCTCCTTGAAATGATCTGGGTAAATTAATTTCCATTTATCTATCCAAAAAAATAATGTCAATTTGTTTGAGAAGTGATCTTACGAAAGACTCGTATTCCCTCATAATGTTATTAATAATCTGAAGGCTACTGATATTTATATATTGAATACCAGCTTTTCATGAAAATCATTCAAGGAACCAAATTCAACCAAAACTGAGTTTGATAATCGATCATCAGGAAATCGAAGATAGTAATCAAGGCATTTCCTCGAGGTAGATTTGTTCTAAGGACGCTTTTATATTTCATAACATAAGATTTGGGTATGAAAATAGAAAATTATAGATACAATACAAAAATAAGGTTTAAAAATGTATTCAGGTAAAAAATATAGGTATACATCAAAGAAATACAATAGGACTCATTCATGATACAAGACCAATTTTAATTTCGCATCAGTCCTATCAACATAAATATAATAAAATATTTGATACAAAGCATAAACTAAACTTATCAGAAATATAATCATTTCACATTCGTTCAGTATACCTACTGTGTTTCGAAACTATAGTTTCAAATCGAATAATATATGTGTATTGATGAACCTCCGATAATTTTCGACTCGAGAAAGAGGTCATAGGATGAAAATGATTGGAACAATAGACGAATAATGTAGAAAAATATATTTTAGTTCAAAATATATACATCGACGTAAAACAATAATATATGCTACAAAAATAAGTGTAATTTCAAATCAGTCATATCAATATAATAATAAATATAATACAATCATATCTCATACAAAGCAGTAATTAATTCGATGAGGAAGAAAATTGATTTTCAATTTTTACATTTGTTCAGTAGTTTAACCATGCATTAGTAGGAAATGAATAATCTCAAATCAGCACATCACAATTTTGGTTCTGCAATACGGGCATGTTGTACTTTGATTCAGCCAGTCCGATATGCATTTATAATGGAATTCATGCGTACAATCTGCCGTTAGAACAATACCGCCCAAGAGATCCAAACAAATTGGACAGGTGTCTTCGATTCTGTAAAATAAAAATTTGTCATTAATTACATTTTTTTCGAGAACATTTTTTAGCTCGAAATTCATAAAAGCACTGAATTAGAACGGGTTTTCATATTAGTTTCATTAAATCGCAAAGATAATAGTTCAAATTCCAGTAAGAACAACAATTGAGAAAATTAAAAGCCATCAAATTAATTTAAGATCATATTCTCAGAGCCGAAAACTACAACTGAAATAATACTTTACATTTGAATGAATTTTAATAAGTACCTTGTTTTCTCATCGTCCCGATATTCAATTTTCATTTTTTGCACCATTTCTGGTTGTATGTTGTTCTCCTCTTCGTTGCCATTAGGGATGATGAATTGTTTCAGTAAACAATCGTATAAGACGTAAGCGGACATACCCGCAGCCAGAGCAAATTCTAACATTTTTTCACTTAGAGTAAAAATCTCACAGGTAACCACCAACTGCAAAAGATCTTTGCAAACTGAACACTGAGGTGAGGAACCTGAACTATATGAAAGTTAACCAACTTTCTATGGATTAGAAGTCATAGATATCGATAGAATATTCTTTTTCTTTCTGTCCGAGTCTCATTACAAATTTACCATTGTATGTTTTAAAAAATTTCAGATGTAAAAAATATATCTGTACCCGAACAGTTTAAATTATCTTACGTTCGGAAAGTATATCAATTAAAATTCATTAGATCCAAAAAATTTGCTCTTTCAAAATTCAGATGGCAGTTGGGGTGCGCGGGAAATATCTCCTTTCAGATATTATATGTACCTATTAATGTTTGAAAATGAAATAATGAAGTTTTCGGAATCTTGATGATGATAAATCGATAATAGAGGGTGTACCAAGTTCGACTTCCTATTAGGCGTTTCTGAAAAACTGGCCTTATCGAAATCTGAAAATTGGGATGATTTTATTGTTTGACATTATATATCGATCCTAAATATTCTTGGAGCCTGACCACTTCCAGTTATACAGGGAATAAAAAAAAATTCAAAAGTTTTTTTTCAATTTTTTTTGTTTTCGAATTTGATAGAGTATGCAATTCTAAATACATTCGTGCTCAAATCGTTGCATACGTGAAAACACTTTCCAAAATATCTAGAAAAAACTGAAGAAAAAAGGGTGATGAGAGTATTCGGTATTATGTTTGTTATTCCTAACCTAGATATCGTAAGCACAAATCGTTTTCACATTTTTGAAGGCGAAGACTGTGGAAATGATGTACATTTTCAGAATTTTGAAAAACCTGTCACAGGTTTGGTTCAAAAATTGGGATCAAGATTGGTCTATTACGTTTTTCAAATTAGAAATCTATTTTTTCATGATTGCGTTGGATTGTGCGATGAAAAATGATGATAATGTTCCAACATGATAATGCTCCTAATATTAATAATTCTTGAGTTATTCAGGATTTCTTAATTTCATGTCGTACCTACTTCATAGAATCTGGTTCATATCAACAATGATATTGGTCATAGAAAATAAATTGTTCAAATAACTCACTAGTGACTACCTCTTTTATCAATTCATATATCATTGAATAGTTAGGTGAAATTATTCCTAATGGACCACGGCCAATAAGGCCGGAAGACTCTTTTCATATCATATATCATTGTTGATATGGAACAGATTTCATTAATAGATACTACATACAATCATAAAAGTTTTCAAATTTGGGTTTCATTTGAAAATGAAATAATGCTGTTTGTAAAAGTTTTTAATGTGAAAAGATGAGTCGACAATATATTCTTATCTATATATAGAATACAATCTGAAATATTTTCATCAAAAAGTAGAATTCATAAAATCGAAACTGATAAGAAAGTCGAAGAAAAAGTATGCGCTTTATGAACCTCTTGGTCATTCTTCATTTAGCTTATTCATCTCTTGATGAGGTTTCGCAAAACGGCATCCTTTACAGGTAACGATTTGAACTCTTATGCTCCTTTTATTGCGGCCGTTAACGAATAAATATGTTGATGGTAATTATTTCGAAAGATACTAGGAAAAATATCTCAGGGCAACAATTTATCCGATCAGGTAAAATCTTATTGCATTTCTTACAAGAAACCCTGAATTCCGTTTCGACTTCTGCATAATACAATACCTACATAATCTGATTCATGAAAGAAATACAATGAGTATCATTCATGATACAAGAACAATTTGAAGTTTGAATCAGTCTTATCAACATAAATATTATAAAATACTTGATACAAAGCATAAACTAATCTCATGAGAAATATGATCATTTTTTCTATTTTACATTTGTTGAGTAATTTTAAAACTTAGTTGGATCTTCAATTATTATGAAGTCAGAGAGGGTTAGCAAGAAAAGAACAGATTTTATAAAAAATGTGTATTAGAAAACCTCTGATATTTTACAACTTGAGAATTAGGTCTTGAACTAAAAAATAAATGTAACAATACACGAATAATGTCAAAAAATATATTAGAGTTCAAAATATATACATCGAAGTGAAACAATAATTCATGATACAAGAAAAAGTTGAATTTTGAATCAGTCCTACCAATATATATTATTATAATACAATACTTGATACAAAGCATATACTTATTCAATGAGAAAGATAATTTATTTTGAAATTTTACATATGTTCAGTAGTTTCTCTAGGAATTAGTACGAAACGAATATCCTAATTCAGCACATCACAATTTTGGTCCTGCAATACGGGCAGGTTGTACTTTGTTTCAGCCAGTCCGATATGCATTTATAATGGAAGTCATGCGAACAATCTGCCGTAAGAACAATACCGCCCAATCGATCCAAACAAATTGGACAGGTGTCATCAATTCTGTAAAATAAAAATTTGTCATTAATTACATTGTTTTTTTTCGATGATATATGTTAGCTCGAAATTCATGAATTTGAACTGGTTTAGATAAAACATGAAACGATGTTTCAATACGATTAATTCCATTCAATCATGGATTCAAATTTTAATAAATATAACAATTGAGAAAAATAAATATCATATCAAATTAATTTAAAATCATAATCTCAGAGCCAAAAACTACAACTGAAATAATACTTCATATTTAAATGAATTTCAATAAGTACCTTTCTTTTTCTTCATCCCGATATTCAATTTTCATTTTTTGAACCACTTCTGATTGTATGTTATTCTCCTCTTCAGTGCCATCGGGTATGATGAATTGTTTCAGTAAACAATCGTATAAGACGTAAGCGGACATACCCGCAGCCAGAACAAATTCTATCATTTTTTCTCTTGGGGTAAATATCTCACAAGTAACCACCAACTGCAAAAGATCTTCGCAAACTGAACACTGAGGTGGAGAACCTGAGCTATAAGAAGCCTACTGCTAACTGCAAACTGAATACTGAAGAACATGAGCTATATGAAGCCTCACCAACTCTCTATGGTCTAGAAGACATGGAGATCGATAATATTTTCTTTTTCTTTTTGTCCAATTCTCATCACAAATTCACCAATAAGGCCAGGTTTTACAATCGAAGGTTAACTTTTGGTTCAGGAACTTTTGTAGGTTAGGCGTTTCACAATGCCACGAAACGTGGTTAACAGTCAATTAACTTAACCAACACCGGAAGTGTGGGTAAACCTGAAGTTAATTCAAGAACCATAGAATCATGTATATGTATTTAACCTAAAGTGTTTGTCTGATTCGAAAATTATTTGTTATTTGTTAATATGCATTTATTGCGATTTGATTTCAACGCTTTTAGCAGTGATAAATGTCGTAGATAAATTTTTTTCAAAATTAACGACGAATATGATTTTTTTTAATTCAGATTATTGAAAAGCTGCGTTTTTTCATATTTTATTCAGTGTATGCTGAATATTCTATTCTAAACCAAATAGAACCTTGTATAGCTCTTGTAAACATCTTGAGTGTTAAAATATTACATTATAAATGAGTAAGATCTGAGTGAACCGAACATGGTATCAATTATAAAATATTTAGTAAACCAAATCATAAAAAATAGGGTTCTAATTTGAAAAACGAAAGTTATGGGCCAATCTTGATCCCAATTTTTGACCCAACATTTGGAACACCCTGTGATGAGGTTTTCAAAATTCTAGAAATGTACAATATTTCCACATTCTTCGACTTCAAAAATGTGAAAACGGTTTGTGCTTAAGGTATCTAGATTAGGAATAACAAACATAATACCGAATACTCTTTTCTCTCTTTTTCTTCAGGTTTTTCTCGATATTTTTGAAAGTATTTCGACGAATGCAACGATTTGAGTACGAATGTATTCAGAATTGCATACTCTGTCAAATTCAAAAAGATAAAAACAGTATAACTGATGGTGGTCAGGCTCCAAGAATATTTTAGCTCGGTAGATAATGTCAAACAATATCATAATCCCAAGTTTCAGATTTCAAGTAAGTTTAGTTCTCCAGAAACGCCTGATAGGCCGTCGAACTTGGTACACCCTGTATATTATGCGGAAGTCAAAACGGATTTTGGGGTTTGTTGTAAGAAATGCAGTAGAATTTTACCTGTTTCGATAAATGGGTTGTTAATCGTTGGGAAAATTCATTTCGTCATCGTAATTAGATGGTTACCCCTAAACGATTTATTTTTGTCAACCCTCATTGTCACGCACAACATAAGATAGATAAGCTAATTGTGGAATCAGTAAGGCCCAGAAGGTTCAAATAGGGAAAGTGAAGGTTTAAGTCAATAGGATTCTTCATATTATAGAAAATCACTTCTTTCAGTTTTGTCTATAACCAATTCTAGTTATTTGTCGTTGGTTATCAATACGCGAGGATCTCTGCCAATAAGTGATTAGTAGTTTTTCGATTTCACCATCCCTGTACGCTCATATACAGGGTGTTTCAAAACAAAGATTTTCATGTTTCTGAGATAAATTGAAAACTGAAAAATAATTGGGGTTTCTTCAGTAAAAATATTGCCTGCAAGTTCTGTGAATCCCACTTTAAATGTTTTATCCATACTGTGAATTGGTTTCAATGAATATTCAACGATAGAGGTCTGTGACATTAATACCTATGTGGTATTCATTGATCCTGAAGCGTGTTAATTTCATCTCAATGCACTGACGGATAGTTCCCCCAATCAGTAGCCGTAAATACGTCAGAGAACCATGTGCAAAGTTAAATATAAAGAAGCTGAAATGATCTGGAATGTCTAACAGGAAGTTCGAGTGTGTTCGCAGTACAAGGCATTCAGAATATCGAATAACTCTTCAACTGACTCTGAAAGGAATATGTGCCCTACGTGACCTTGTAGTTTTTTGTATGCACTCTGGTTCGCTCATAACGGAGGTTGAGTTGCTCCTCGAGTTGGAGAAGAAAGGAAATGGATATTATGAACACATCATTGGCTGCATACACTGCACCTTATTTTCAGGATCAGACAAATTTCCAATGAGAAGAAAGAGGATCTTTAGAAGCAGCAGAATACTTTTTTCCAAAGAGTTCCAATCCATCGTACGAGGTTTCATTGCTTATAGTGAAAAATGAAAGTGTTTTTCTGATGGGAAAGCAGACTTTGCAAATCTTTTCACAAAATTTTGATGACAGAAGCATCGTTTCACTTTCTCAGAATTCAGTTACTAGACGTTTTAAGAAAATATTGACAGTGTCAGTGAAAAAGATAAAATTTGTTAGTTAACAGGCAGACTCAATTATTCACGATCAACAGAACGTCACCACTATTGATTGCTCAAAGTACGAATCTGAAATTAAGTGCTTGCAAAACTCATTAAAACAGATTATGGGACTTTTAGAGTGGAAAATAAGAAATATTTGTGTTTCTTTTCACGATAAATTCAACTGAAATAATAACTCATCTCTCCTATGTTCAGTTGAAACCCACGAAACAACAAAGTCATTCTGCATTGAAAACCAGCTTCAAAGAAAACATTTCGTCGAGAGTACAAATTTCATCAAGAAGTGGAGAAACTAGTACCATTATATAAAACAAATGCTACACATCCCGAACTGAACAAGAAAGTTTCGTTTCATTGTTATTATCAACATCTAATTCAACAGCTAGCAAAGAAAAAATTGACACAAGCGAAATAAGGACAATATAGTCACACTGAAAGATACTGTATTTTTCATTTGAATTTTGAATCGAAATTCATTTTATCTGATAAATGAACTTCATAACTGTAAAGTTTCGTATGAATTCGTTCAGTTTTTTCACGTGAGAGTGACAAACATTCCCACTTAAATAAATGCTCACAACTACACCATTTCCAATTCAGAAACCGTCTAGAGTATTTCAGATTAGTCACTTCAATTTCAGAAACTGTCAATGGAAATTCAGATTGATCAATTTAATTTCAGAAAACATGTAATTCGGATATTTCATTTGATGTTTTCTAGAACTCAATTCACAAATCTGAATAGCATTAATTTATCAATTTCTGAAATACAATTAACTAATCTGAAATTTCTTAATGTCAGTTGTTGATTTTTGAATTACAATTGTAAAAAGTGTAGTATCAATAGGATAATAGTATATTCTGAAACAAGTTGAAGAATAAGCTCCTATTCCAACACGAATGCGAAGCATTTCGATAGCATGAGTGTTGGAATTGTCTTCTGCAACGAATATTGGACGACATTTTCTATTTCAGTCAAATACTCTCGAAATTCAAATGAAAATTTAGGTGAGTGACTTTTATATTTCATCTTCGCATTTGGTGTGACTTATGAAATTTGACAGACTACAGAATTTGAATTGATTTGATTCGAAACTTGATTCGATCAGGGGTCAGTACTGACAACTACAAAACGAAAAATGTAACTGAAACAATTTTGTAATGAGTTTCATCACAGCACTACTTTTAGTACTATAATGAACTCATTACGACACTGAAATAGAGAAAAAGAATTTCTGACTTCACTGGGAATTGAGAACACCACCTACAACGCTTTCATCTATTATTGTTGACATGTTAATCGAATGATACATTCATAGTCAAAATTCTTTAATTTTTTTCCTTCCTTATCGACAAGAAAACAGTTAAAAATATACGATTTCTTCGTCTTTATAACTCCGAGAGGAAAATGAAACTTTGAACCCATAAAGCTCGAATTCATGTAAGTCCCTCATGTTCTTAGCGATGGGACTTGCTTTCTAACTTACAAGGAGAAGTGGCTGTCATGGTCAAAGCGATATGGAAGCGAGGTATCTCGAAGATACCTGCATAAATTCCTTTAGCTATCTGAACTCTATCATGAGCCTGGAGAAGAATTTGGGAGGGAAATTCATGACATTCAGAACGCTGCGCTTTTATGTTGTTTCGGAATTTGAACCTTCCATCGTTTTCTCATTCTTGGATGTCACATTGATGTTTTATAGTCTTTCTCTCATGAACGATACAGAGATTTCACCTTCGGGCTTATTGTTGACGTACGATTTTCCGAAACGAGCTGATAATGCAAAAATTGAAATCGGAAAATACAACATTGATAATTTTTCCATTTGAACGAACTTGCCATGCTTTTTTCGGTATTATTTGTTTTGGCGGTATCATTGAGCTGATTGTGCTTCAGTTCTCTCCTTCTTACCATTCCCATTTTAATACTGAATGTAAGTCATCGATATTTTCGACAAACGAATGAATTGATTCAGTATTCTAGTATAGTCATATGGAACTGAAATTACAATGTTATTCCGTTGAAATGATTTAGGATATCTAATGGACTGCTCCTTGGAAATACATTCTTCAATACAATCTTCTGATCGCGGTAGTTCATCTGTTCGAGCTACATCAAATTCATTAACGGAAATAGATTTAAATGACAGCTATCGCATTACGGCGCCACCATCAAACTTACCTCATATTCTCAAATTGGTCTAATGTCGTTCCATTGAAAAAGTGACGAAATTCAGGTGGTGAATGCTCGTATTCATTTTAATACCTGAAAACTTGTCTTAAACCCTATCAACTCTAGGGTGTCTATAAAATTCTGAAGGTCAAAGTTCAGAAACGACCTTTCTCATGATTTTTTGTAGTATATCTAAGTTTGAAACGGTACTGATGGGTCCGCAACCCCACATTCATATTCACTTATCGGAAGAGAGACAGGCACATGACAAAACAATGTCGCGTAGATTCAATAACTTCTTGCTCAAATTCACACTCGTTCAACCTAGTGAAATTTTAAGTATCCATACTGTAAAAAGCATTTTTCACGAGGAATAAATGCCGCAGATAACAGTCACATTCATTTTCATATTGATTCATTCCATGCCAATCAAAAGCCCTCTTCAAATTCACCATTATTTTGGATTGAATCAAAAATGTAAAAAAGGGGTATCGTTCATAGAACTTTTCGAGCACTACAAAATTGTCTCTGACCATGTTTCTCTATCTCTGATAGTTTACGCAGAGTCGCTCGTAAAAGCTGAAGAGTACCGAGATTTTTCATGAAATATCGATATTTTCTCTTATTTTTTCGTTATATAGAGATAAACTTTACATTTAAACTTCCCAATTATGCACAATATAGTGAAAGTTTCATCAAAATCGGTCATCTGGTTCCTCAGTCCATAGAGGACAAACAAACACACGGACATTCACATTGATGATATTAGTATGGATGAATGATTATCATTTTTATCAAATCATTTACTTTTTCTTCGATTTATTTAACAACACTCACTCTTAAATAACAAAAAATACGAAAATTAATTTTGAATTATTGTTCCCTACCAGCAGGTAGTTGTTATTAAATAAGTAGAAACTTAATGACAATTATTCATAATTACATATCAATCAACACTCATTAAACATTCAAAGACATATGCCTTCTATCTCAAAAAACAAAAGTTGAAGAAAATTTATTCCTCTAGAATAAAAAATAGGATGGATTAAAATGGCGAAAATCTGGTAGGAACCCAGATATTTGAAGAAAACATGCCAAATTCGATTTTGTATCAGACAAATATCTCGAATTCCGAGTTGAAAACCCTAAAATGAATAGATTAAACTGAAAATAGGAGTGTGAAGAACACGGATATTTTTTTATTGGAGTGAGAAAGAATCAACTCAACACCATGCTTGCTGCTGTTGCAACGAAATTATTAGCCCTTTTTTCGTCCATATCTTGGCTGAATTTCCAATATTTCGTTGATGGGTAAACAACTTCAATAGCTCCTTCAAGCAACAATAACCATTTTTCCAAGCTCTGAACACGTTTCGACATATTTCCCACAATTTTCCATTCACCAGACGCTTTCCCAGATACAGTGTAAAAGCTGCAATATGCAACCCAGATAAGGAGCAGTATCCGGTGGATATAATTCAATGCTTTCACTCCGTTCTGGAGAAGCTCCATTGTCTGCTTTGCATATCCGGGGTGTCGATGCACATTGTATCTGTATTCCCGTTCAATTTTTCATCGATACTTATTTAGGAGATATCGATTTTTCTAGCATTATCCTCAACTCTTTGTTATAGACATCCAATGTTATCTTTTGTTGCTCCTTTTCAGGTCCTGATGCAATGGAAAATAGACCTCCGAGTTGCAATAAAAGCAACCGTAGACCGTACAGTAGTTGGGCGAAAACATATCATGGAAATTTTATCTCGAGCGAATTGGATAAAGTTTTATTACGTCGTGAGTGAGTCTGATGTGAGTTTCAATTGTTTTGCATACGGCTGCCTCAGATAATCCATACTAATATTATAAAAGTGAATGTACGTGTGTTTGTTCGTCCTCTATGGACTCAAGTATCAGATGACCGACTATATCGTAGAGAGTTTTTTTTTTCGAGAGATTTTAATGTACGTTTCATCTCCACACAAAGAAGAAATTCCGATTTTTCACGAAAAATCCCAGTAGTTTCCGAATTTACCGGCGAAGCTGCGTAAACAATGAGAGATGGTCAAAAACAATTTTGTATTGCTCAAGAAGTTCTATGAAAAAAGTCCGCAACGGCATATGTTTAACTTCCGAAGAAACCCCACGATAACCATTTTTAACATTTTAAATGCAATCCAAAATAATAGTCAATTTGAAGAGAGCTTTTGACTGTCATGGAATGAATCAATATGAAAATAAATGTGACTGTTACCTGCAGCATTTATTCCTGATATGATATGATGATGATATGAATCACCGAAAACTTGGCCAAACGAAAGATCATTTAATTTCAACGGAAAAACATGGGAACATATGAGTAATTTTTATAAGTAGAAAAAAAAATGGTTTGGTGTACTGAAAATAAATTAGTGTTGAAGGAATCAAAACATCAGAGTTTCTTTAGTACCCGAAAATAATGAAAAAATAAATAAGTTACATTGAATTTGGATGGTTTGGAGAGGTCATTTGAAGAAGGTGTGGGATTGCTATTTAAAAATGTTTCAAAAAATAGAGATATCTGCTCTATCCATATGAGTAGCAACGATTTACCTCTTAGATAATTGAATAAATTAATAATGAATTACCTCATAGCATCAAGAAATTCAATAATTCAACGATTTCCATATAAAAATTACAGAACCTCTCATTGAATTTGAGCCGTATTGATTTCATGATTACTGGTGCTAAATTGTGTTTTTTGACACTATTTCTTTTGTGAATTTTCATTCTGTGGAATATTGGTATCTATCTATTGGGAGCAAGAGGAAGAAAGTTGAAACACGCACACCGTTAATTCTATTTTTCTTTGAATTTATTTAAATTTCATAGCTACATTAATTCAAATTGAAAAATCTAAGACTAGTTCAAGACGATTTATTCAGTCATTCAGTTATTCAGTCTTATAACTACATATTTTTTATGTCTTAATGGATTAATAAAGCTCAATATTTTCATGACATATGACAGACTGTACCTGTATAATAAAAAGTAAGCTGCCAATTCCTTATCTCCCACTACGTACAGATGATTTTTTTTCAATCTACTAAATTTTCTTTACATCAATAGGGTAGATGTGAATATTTTGCGTTATATGCTGGGTAGTGTCTTTTGAGTACCCTACCGTTTTCAAAAAAGAATCGAAGATGATACTATTGGAAGAACGTCTCATAACAAAAAGTTATTGTGACCAAGAATTGCAAAAATGCACTCAAAAAGTAAGGTCGATTTCCAATATGTTGACATATTTTTGTGAACCGGAAGTTGAATGAATCTGAAATTTTTCGCAAGAATTCGTCTTTCCTGATATGACCCAACTATTACCTTTCTTTGAAATATTTCAACGAACGATTGTCGTGAATCATCCTGTATAGCTCTCGAATATGATATTTCTTGATGACCAAATTATTTATTCATAAGTTATCTTTATATACAGATCTGGAAATCAGAATTGGAAACATCAGGGCATAATCTGGTAGAACAGTCTCAGAATCAAAACTTCAGAGGGAAGTAATATCGAATAAATGGCTGGGCTCACAGATTCGGTGGGTGCTGATGTACGGAACAAAGTAAGGTACTCGTGTCGAATCGAATCAGTAACACTCCAAACGCTGTATCCGTGATTTCATATCTGTTGTAAATTAATACGACTATTTCATTCCACTTCGACTCGGGGAATTTACTTGCCTCAATGAATGACAGGAATAACTTCCAAAGGAAATTAGTATTCAGGTTCTTTTTGGCCAAAACTGGTTTGAGAATAAAATAAATTCCAGAAAATGAAAAAAATTACAAATGGAAATACATTCTACGAGAAGAAATTATACAACAAAGTTAATTCTATGAAAATAAAAAAAACAGGAAAACAAAAACACATTCTGAAACATGCTGAGTTCAAGATCGACAAACTCGAATTGAATGTTTAAATAATCCATCTTGTTGTACCAAACAGGAGCCAGATCCATTATATAGAGCTTATCTCTTATTTCTGAGAAGATAAGGCCACTTCTTGCTACTCTGGCACAAAGTTGGTGAGCTGAACATGGAGGTATCGGCCTGAAAAGTTATCATTTCCGCAATGTATTGATCGACGAAGTACCATTTTATGATTTGAATTTTCGCTTTAACTGTTAGCGTTTCGATTTACACGAATCTATTTATTTTGAAACCGTGTAGCTATCACTTCTGACATTCGGATGAGACTAATGTGCATTGCAATTTGCCAAGACTTGCCATTCCAACAGTCCAGTCCCTTATTTGTTATCGAATCGCAATGAGATCTCGATTCTTCCACTGTTCCACTAAACTTGTAGCTCATTCGAATTTAATATTCAAAGTCCCAGGTTTCCATAATGATCTGCTTTATCTGTGAATTACTTCACCATGTGCGAACAAATGTTCAAAAAAAGAATTATGATGAAACATTCATTTGAAATTTAAGAATGTTTTGTTCAAGAATGGAAAGAGCTGAACTTTGATCCCAATTGGTACTAGATGAGGTCCAAAAGAGGGTTTCAAATGAAATAAAACATAAAAAAAAATGATCCTTTTCAATATGATTTCTCACGAGATCAATACATTCATATCATTTATAAACTAATTCTTCGAAACCCCCATTTTTTTTTTCGTTTCAAAATGAAAAATTTCGCCTCCTTCGCCTCATTGTCTCATGTTCAATAAAATCAAATCGAGAAGTGTGTATTCAATATTTTTTCTACATATTTATGGCACCGAAGTGCTCATTTGTGTCTATTATTTATGAACAATTCCTACTTTAAAGTATCCACAATAAACGTCAAATATTTTTTAATATTATTCTTTAAACAATGCAATATTTACTATAATCTCTTTTTTGTAGAATGTTTCAAGTTTTTTCACGAAAAATAAGTTAAAATACCTGATTGAGACGTTTTTTATTGATGGCCTCCCCTCGTATTTCAATTGAATGAAGGTCGAGAAACCATATGCTTAGAAAGCAGAGACTAGGGGACTAGAGTCCTGTAATACCGATTATGCAAGAATGCTATCACTTCTATTGTCTTCGAATCTAACAGAATACACACAAGTCTTGGTTAACTGACCTAGAGAACTAACAATAGCATCATAGAGGTTGGGATTCCGCCTCGTTAATATTCATTCATGTCGCGGATTCTTCATGAATATCCTTCCGGAAATGATCCTCACTAACCCTTCCATAAATATTAGAGGATTCCCGACCATCAAACTACGGACATATTGTGTTCACCAACTAGTTATTGATATTTATACAACCCTGGATGGAGTCCATGCAAATTTCATGGCATCGCGTAGGCCACCCCTAGGATTAAATTTACGATAGAGAAAACACGTCTGGTGAGCCACGACTGGAGCTCGTTATGTTATATCCATAGCCCTCTAATATTAATGTTAATTTTTGGACGGAATAGATCGCTCGTATGAACGAAATTTCCTTCGCTTTTCATGAATATTCAGAGGGTTTCGCGCAGGGACAGGGCTGTAATAGTTTCCAGTTCGTAAGAAGTTTCCTCTACTCAATGTCGCATTATGTAACCCTTGAAGCGGATGGAAAACATCCTGAATTAACATGAATTTCAACCGTTTCTCTTCGGTTTCTCTTGTTTCTATGACCTAGAGGATTTTTTCAGATATCGTAATTCGCCAGGGCTGTATACTTCGCGCAACAATTGAAGGAAAGGAAAAATTTTCGAAATTTTCTGGTGATTTTCAACAAGTTGTACCTATCTCAGTGAGAAGTAGGCGTATTGGAAACAAAAATACTTACTTTTGAAGCTTGAAGACCGTACATTCTCAATTTATTAGTTATAGATTCTTCGGATTACCGGTAGCCGTGCAATCTTCGGATGAATCAAGAAGAAAAAATTTTCAAAATTTTTCTAATTATCATTTTTATTCTGAAGAAATTTTTTTAGAGCTAGACCGATGTAGAGGTCGCATAGCTTGTTCATTCAGGTCTAATATGATTTTTATGACTCTTTAATGTGACAATTTGTCCTCAAGACATAAAATTTTGAATACGAAAAAATCTTTTTTTACCCAACCGCCGATATCTCCGGAACGGCTGATCGCCTAACAAGACGACACACGGTTTCTTTTTTTGCAGAAAATTTCCCACAGAAATCCGTAATGCCTATTCAAGAAAATTTTTTCTCGCATGTAACGTAAATAGGTAGCAAAAAAATGCCATTTTATCTTTTTTTTTGGTTGATGGACTTCATCTTCGTCAATATTGGGGGAAAAATTAGGTTATAAACATTTTTTACAGCCTGATGTTTCGTTAAGTCCTCTCTGAATCGGTGGATCGATGGATTCAGCGGTTTTGTTGCACTGATTGATTTAAATATTGAAAAAATTAAGGTAACAATTTTTTTTCCTAAATTTTTTCAATGAATCAATAAAATACATTATTTCTCCATTCTTAATTGTTTTTTTTCAATTATTGAAGAAAAATTTTTTCAAGAATTCAAGTAAAAAAAGGTAGAGATAAGTTTATTGAACAAAAACTAGGGAGATATCGGCAATCTAGTGAAACCGGATTACATTCAAATTAAATATCTCGATTTGCATAGAACTCCAAAAACTAAAATCTTCAAGCTTCAAAATTAAGTTCTTTATGTTCCATATGACCATTTTTGACTGAGATATGGCCTGTTGAAAATCACCGCAAATTTTTTGTTTTCTTAAATAATTGTTGTTTGAAATTTAGTTCGATTCACTGATGAACAATTCGTGTTTTCTATTTCATCGGTTTATACAGGATAAATGAGATATTCAATGAACCATTGCGTTGTTGAATCTCCAACACATATCTTTGTTCATAATTTGTCCTGAACCATATTGATTCGCCTATAATAGAGTGGTCAGCAGAAAAAAACATGCCTCTCCGTGAATCTTGAAGATTTTATATATCAGAGCATCTTGAAGAACATCTTTACTTAATCCTTTTATGGGCAGAAAAAAATAGAATCTTCACCAATCTACCTAAAATTTCTGAAATTCAAAAAAATAACCTGAAAAAAACAATGATTCTTACTGAAATGAATTGTTTCCGATTCAACCCTCCATTTTTCACTTGGTTACTTCATCTAGACCTTAATGTAGTCCATAAATGCGACAACAATTCACATGATGTTCCACACTCACAACTGCGGCTTTCATATTAATTCCTTCTGAAAAATCTTGGTGTTGCAACGACAATGGACCAAGGAGTTAGTGAAGATCTGATAGCCCACCAGTGATACTCATCATGATCGTATGAAGTGATGTAATCTCCCCATTAGGTGCCAGCCAGTTTCTGAAGCATGATATTTCGAGTTTTAAGCTTCAATCGCAGATCATCTAGATTAAGGCATTGAAATTTAGGAAGGAATAAAGTTCGACACGGTTTTGATATATTTCCGATGATTGTTCAAAAAAGAAAACTCCAACACTTGTTTTTTTGTCATTTAATCACAGCCCCTTTAAAAATTATTTTTCATGATTTCTAATCTGCAGAGCAATTACGTTCCTTACTCTGATATTGCCACAGCATTATCATAAGTTTTAATGAATTTTCGTAAGAAGTAGTTGAAGTATCTCACAAATATAAATCAAAATGAAAATGTCCTAAAACTGAACATTGTGGAAGACCCTTGTTCAAAGTTTCGAAATTACTATCCACTATTCTCCACAAACATACGAAAATTTTTTTCGGATGGCATTTGTTCGAATTCTCTACTGTATCGTATACTGCGGTTAAATAAACGACTGATGTCCCTTTTTCAAGTTCATATGGTACTCTGATTTAATAAATGTGGTAGGACTAAAAACCTGATCACAACAATACCAATTTTTCCTGACTGAATATTCCTGCACTATTAACCTGTCTTTAAACGCGCACATTTGAATTCATTTCTCATTCTTGAATCATTTATGTGCAACACTCCATACTCATTATGAAAGAACAAAAGACTCTTCAGTGTATTGCTTCAGGAGCTATTATTCATATTTTATATGCAACATTATGGAAAGCATTCTGTAATAGATAGTTGGATTAAATGCGATACGCCCTCTACGTCGGAACAAATACTCGTAGCTTTATATGATTGACTGCTAGACTCTAGGCTTTGACGGAAAGAAATATTCTCGATATTGGAACACATTTCTACAGGATGTCCTTCGTCCTTTAGTTTTGCGGGGTTTCGCGTTTATTAGTGGAAAATGATGCTCCTCTAAATTGAAGCCACAAAAATTTCGTTCTGATACTTGAAATATATCAGTCATTTATTTCACGTAGCATTGAATGGCTTCCTCAGTTTTTTCTTATAATTTTGACATAGCATTCTATCAATTTTTTCATTATACTACTGAAACCTCTCTAAAAATCAAACATACTATTCATTCCTTCTGGGGGAATATTAGAAGAAAACTGGCATATAAAATATTCCCCGAACTGAAAAATTTTAATGAAACATAAATTCAACATGCATTTTCGAAAATTTTGTGATAAATAATGTCATCTTTTCGTTATATATTTAATTTTTTAAAGGTTTGCCTGCCAAATTTCGACATGATAACATAACAGTTGGTTGATTTGATTTTCTTCTTTGTCATCTATGTCATCTTACGGAAATATTGAATCATCCTTCATATGGATGCTCATAGAGAAGGTTATATTTATGAGGAATCGCCTTTTTCCTGTATAATATTTTGTTTTATCTCCACTTACAAGGTTTTAATTTTTTCGTTTCGTTTCAGATTGATATTCATAACTGAGTTGGAAGGATCAATCAAGTGTTATGATAGTGCTTTAGTTGATGAGGTAAGACTTCATTTTATAATTGAGAAAGTATTTTGTTCATCACAAACCAGGTATTCAAGACCAGCTTTTGTGTTTGAGCTCATTGTTTAGAAAAATATTGAGTCTATCCGGTCTTGTGAAACCAATATTCTTTAATTCGTAGAAATAGGAGAATTCTCGGTTGAAGAGAATAGAAATAGGAGAATTTTCACATATTTTGCATTCAATTAGACAAACTCTTCAGTTCATTCAAATCGTAACAGATATCACATTCAGACAAGCTTTAGCAAAGGCTAGTTCCCTTTCTTAAAGTGAGCTCACATCTGGTTAAAAGGCTCATACGTTTTCAGGTAATCAAATTGTCTTTTGTGTTGAGTCTGATCAATTTCCAGAATTACTACATTATTTTATGTACACTTCTACTCATTATCTCTACTAATTTATTTTCACAGTTACTTCCGCCACCATTCACGTCCAAAATTCACAACTATATTCGACTACTTTAAACAATAACTAACTGATCTCAGTTGCGCGGTCGTTTATGTTACGTAGTCACTATGCAAACTTTGCATAGGGCCTGAGAATGGACAAAAAATTGGTTTCAAAAGATGACTCCTTTCCTTTGGTATGTAGAAAACTGAGAAATAATTGGGGTTTGCTTAGTCAACAAATTTCTCAGTCAGCATCTGTACTAATAATAAAGAGCTTCGAATAAAGAAAATTTTGAAGGTTCTCTTAATTTTTCAGCATAATCGATTCACAGGTTGAAAAATTTCAATTCCTAATATGTATCATTTTAAAATTTTATATTTTGGTTTTTAAAACATAGATGAATTCAAAAGAGTTATCATCGAAATTAATACTATTTTCAACTCCCAGGCTCAGAGATCTTGAGGTTGAAGAAATGAGACTAGATTTCGTCACTGAGATGAGAGATATACCGGTTTCGGCCTTGTTGGGCCTCATCAGCATCCCATAATCTCAGGGACAAAATATTCATAGAAAACTCCGATATTTGAAGCAATTAGTGGTGAAGTAATGAGTGAAATATTACAGAGTACTAAGGTGGTGACATCCAATTGCGTCATATAAAAGTTTGACATCACCAATCAAATGCAAAAAAAAACTTTACTTCCTGTTTCACTGAATGAGATTTTAGCAGTGGCACTATTCAGGGCCTGCTTGCTAGTTTCTCAAAGTGATGGAAAGAGCCCAATTCTTTTTGCGACTGTGGAGCCAAGTGTTTTCAAGAAAAAGAGAAATTCTTTGCTTCACGGAGGCCACACTGAGGACATTTTTGAAATATAGATGAATTCGAAATAGTAATCATCGAAATGAATACCATTTTTCTGTTGTATTTTATCAGTTTTCATTTGTGGAGTTTTCTTCCTGGAATTATGTTTCCATACCTATTATATACGTTAGATAGCATATTTGGTAATATTCAAAATCGAAATATTCAGTAAACAATACCGACTTTTAACAAGGGAACCATTTTCATGTAAAATTGAATTATATACGAGTCGACCCGAAATCATCGTTAATAAATCTAAACTTACAGAATCTATATTCGATGGTACTTGATACGAACAGTGTAATTAGAGCCCTTTATGAGAGTCAGATACAAAAACCAATTCATGAAATGTGTTAGCTTCCAAAACATATGAAATTTCAGATCAATGATGCCGGTAGTTTCGATGAAATAATGAAAAAATTGTATGATGTTTTTTCGATGCCTTTTATCTTCAATATGAATGGCGGCTAGAAATTCTTCACTGAGCAAACCACAATTATTTTTCAGTTTTCTACCTATCTTAGAAACGGGGCCAATTTTTTTAAATCGTCCTGTATATACCGTTGATGCTATGACAAGAATACCAAAGATATGATCTACCATTTTCTTCAAGCTCTGGTCATATGGAGTTCATTAAGGATAATATTGATTACTGATATTAATCAATATTTTCCTTAATGAACTCCTGAAATCATGACAATTTCATTATTCCTGTACTTTGATTCGATATAAGACGAGATTATAAATTTTTGCTGAAGAAAATCTTCAGATCGTTTTTAACTGTTGATGTTTCTATAATTGTTCGTCTATTTTTTTGAGAATTTCATATATTGTTTTTCTTCAAGAGACTTTTATACCAACAATAATTGTGAAGAAAAAAGAAGGTCCAGGATAACAATGTAATCAAATTGTGATATTAAAAAAAATCATTTGAATGCTTCTACCGCGCAGTTTTGATATTTTAAATGTGATCCTACCATCTCAGCAAAAGTCGCATATTCCGTCGACCTTTAGTGCCCGCAATGACTGTATATTCCGATGTATAAACCGAATGAAACAATCAAGAAACTGGAAAAGAATCTGCATCCTATAGAGCAAAACACAACTCTATGCGACACCGCCGGCGTTAGCTGTAACTAAGCCCGAAACGAGTATCGTTTTGACAGTTAGTACGTGAAAGCTGGGTTTATTTGTTTATTTTTACGTTTTTATTGCGATAAAAAGATATGCCTAAGGAAAAAACCGTGAAAAACACTAATTGTTGTGTTTATGGATGTAATTCTAAAAAATCTAGGAATCCTGGAGCCCATTTTCGTGGTGAAAATCAAAATGTTTATTTTACCAATAAACTAGAAATCGTAGAGGAAATTAATAGACGTAAATCCTGGGAGCATGTTTTGATAATGGAAAAACCTGTATCTACACATATTAGAGTATGCAGTATGCTTACAGCATTTCCGACCAGAAGATTGTGAAATGAAAACAAGCAAGAGTGGAAACTGATGTCAATTGAAAACAATGCTTCATATGTTTTAAAATATTCCAGAAACTCTCACTATGAAAACATTTCTGTTACTGGAGAAGAAAGCTGTACCTTCACCAAACCCACCAAAAAAAGCAGTTCAAGTCAAGTCATTTTAAATTTTTGTTCATATCGTTATTGTACAATAATTTTCATTCTTATCAAAATGAATTACTTTGAGTCTACTTGATATTTTTGAATATATAGAAGTTTCAACAATTCAAGAAGCCTAGTTGAAAGTGCTGAATTCAATCCATATGATAATGTGCAATAAAACTAGGGATCTTGTGAGTTTAAGTGATTCTTTCGATGGTTGCGAAATTGAACTTATGTTCAGCAGTGATCAAATCTACATGTGGAATTTCAATTAAATTCCGAGAATTGGCTATTTTAAACAATATATCATACATATATGTATCAATTTAATATTAATATTAAAAATAGCTTGATAATATTGACATTCATTTAGCAACGGAAAAGGTGCAATCAATCGATAGATGAGTTGAATTATTTTATTTTATTATAACTGCAGCCTAAGACACAAGTGAGATACAATAAATGAATAATACATTAAAATCTAGCGTAATGAATTTTTCAACATGATTAATCGAGGATCACGTCATGTTCTGCATACATACGGTTCTCTGAAGAATGTCCATTTTTATTCAAAATTTATCACCCATTTTCTATTCATAGATTTTTTTCCCTTCCTAAAAAAAATTAGTAGCTTTTATTAAATGAATATCTTTTTCATGCTGGTGTTCATTTACATTATAATTTTACCTTCACAATCAGTAGAATTGTCAAAATATTTTGTAGTACGTACAACCTTGTAGAGTAGCAGGGCTAAAATATGCTTGCAAATTCCAGACAATCTTGCTTAGTATCTGTATATAATCTTGTCAACCTTCACACCGTAATTTTTATAAGACATCATTTTCTCAATATGATGGGGTTGTCCTTGTAGAATTCCAATGTTTTGAAATAATTTTTCCCACATAGAATCAAATGATTGCATTGCAACACTTGCTCACCCTCTACCTAGCATCTCTGAGCATGGAAATATTGGATAATTTCCTATAATTAGAGGAACTTTTGGTAAACATCTTGCCAGATTAACTGAAAAGCATTCAGAATTGAAAAGTAATCACCTCAATATTTTACATAAAATATAACAAAAAGCACAATATTACCTATACTTGCACTTACAATATAATCCACAGGATCCAAAATCAAGGAAACAACTTCGATTATTGATAGCCAATAAACGTTTAAACTAAAAAATCCCATAAATACAAATAGAAATCTAATGTAAACACAAAACAATACTCGTTTCGGTAAACAGCTGATCGGCGAATGCAGCGACACCATCGGTAATTATTTTGTCCAATAGTTTTTTTTCTGAAGACCCTACTCAGACTTCTCGGATCGCCCAATCTGCCCGAACGATGCCGTTACTCAAAAGTTTACCGCAACCGTCGCTTCGGGACGTGAAATAAAAGCGGCTGCATTATTTATTATGTCCCAAATGGAAATGATTCACAACCACTTCGTCGTACACATTTTCCCAGTCAATTTAGCCAAGCACTCGCCATGAGTAAGGAGCATTAAAAAGTCGCAAAAATGTGGCAGAAATCCAATAATGGATTGCAGCAGTTTTAGCCAGTCAATGAGCATAATATCGACGTGTGCGCCATTAGGCCGATTAAATCACTCGACCGATGCTGTGTCTCTCATTTCATTATGTCGAATGCTGCTATCAGGGAGTAACTGATTCGGAAGCGAAATGATCACATTTGTTGCACTAGTGATTTTTCGCAGATCTATTGACGTATCAATACATTCGTAATCATTATTGTGATTTATACACGTTTGGAGGACGGCGTGATAGCCCTGAAATCGGTAGTTCACCCTAGCCCCTCTTGTTTACTGTTATTTTTTTCTGTTTGTCTTCATATGACGTCAAAACTCTTCGATGTGTGTAACATTGGTTGAGTTCCGTAGCAACTACTCTTGTCTTTTCTGATTTGGAATTTCAGTGAATAATGTTTTCAAAGCTTGTCGGAAGGAATGACCTATTCTTCTGAAATTCTGTAGTCAACACCAGTAATAGATAACTTTTAGCTGCATGGTGTATACAGGGCAGCCATTTGAAAACGAAACAGACGAGTTTACAGACGAAATAAATTTTTTCGATAGAAATGCTCGGACAGGTCGATTTCTGTTTCGAGGGGGACAACTTAAGATGTAGGTTACGGACGCATAGCGCTTCAACCCGTGCTACTACAAGCCTCATCCCCAATTTTTGAATAGGGAAGATGAGGTGAGTGATACCTCATTTGAAAGGTATTTTTTATACTGATTTCAGCACAGTAATTGTTTTTTCATTTTATGCATTAGTTCTCGAAATATTGTGAACGAGATATTCTTGATAATGGTGTATTTTGTTGAAACATTATTTGGGCTGTTTCCATTATCTATGTTGTTGGTTATTACCGACGTTTCGGCAAGCATTCGCCTGCCGTCTTCAGGGTGTTGTTGGTCCTGAGAAGGACCGGTTGTTGCCAAACTTGTTCTGTCTGGACTTGTGCGCTCCATACTTTTTCAATTTCGCAATTACAGTGTAAACAACACCCTGAAGACGGCAGGCGAATGCTTGCCGAAACGTCGGTAATAACCAACAACATAGATAATGGAAACAGCCCAAATAATGTTTCAACAAATACACCATTATCAAGAATATCTCGTTCACAATTAGAAATTCGGTATGGGCCCGAATTATATCAAGAGGTCAGGAACTATGAAAAAGCCTCTATCAAACTTGCCAAAGAAACGAACCATCTAACGTTTCTACACCTTGCCAGAGATCGCAACCTGATCCCCAAAGGCCTCAGAGTCAAACTCCCAATAAGCGGCAGAAGGGCAGACAGAATTTCCAATAGGGCAAGCCTAGCACTAGTAAGGGAAAGACTCAACCAACATCGGTTCAACAAAGCCACACTAACACAGCAATGTATGGACATCAGGACGAAAATACAGGAAAAAACTAACGCAACGGACTATGAATGCATCGTGGAAGCAGTCAGAAGGAGCTATGAGAGAACAAACGACCAACAAAAATTAGCACAGAAGAGGAAAATGGAAAAACTAATGAGAGACTCGAGGAAATATACACCAAATGATCATACAAAAACTGTGATCAACCTCTCGAGCAAGACTCTTAGTGAGGACCAAACCCTCATCCTCAACAAAGGGATGAAGTTCTCTGTAGCACCAAAGACTGTTCCGAAGATGGAGATGTTGTTAGCAGCGGAGGAGACAGCACTAAGGATGAGAGAACCTGAAAAAGCAGAGGAATATCGTTGGAAAATAAGAACAATACTGGATTCTACAACTAAGAGACCAGAACACAATATCAACAGAGCAGAACAGAAAGCCTGAAGGAACTCCAAACAGATAATTCCATAAAGGTGCTCCCAGCAGACAAAGGGAATGCGACGGTCATTCTGGATGTGGAGACATATAATGAAAAACTCCAAGAGGTCCTAGAAGCAGGAGAATACAAGAAATTGAAGAAAGACCCCACATCCTCAGTGGAGAACAAAGTCTACAAAATTCTGCACAAATACAAAGATGAGTTTCCTGACAACTTAACGAGAACTAAACTCACACCTCACTACAGCAAACCTCCACACCTATATGGTCTCCCAAAAATACACAAGGACAACATTCCCTTGAGACCAATCGTCAGTTCGAGGAATTCCCCATGTCATCCCTTGGCAAGATTCCTCCTGAAGATAATTTCTCCACTCAGAGGCCATACACCATCAATGGTCAAAAACACTGATCACTTCATAGAAACCATGCGTCAAGAACAAATCTTGGACCAGGACATCATGGTTAGTTTCGACATCAAGAGCCTGTTCACTAATGTCCCTACTAAACGAACCCTCGAAATCGTCAAGAATAAACTCGAGGAGGACACAACATTGGCTGAGAGAACCACCTTGAGCGTTAGAGCAATCATGGAAATGCTTGAAACCTGTATCAACACCACTTACTTCCAAGTAGACAAAAACTTCTACCAACAAGAATTTGGTCTGGCAATGGGCTCACCGTTATCTCCACCTCTGGCTGATATATACATGGAGGATTTCGAGGGGAAAGCATTGGAACAATTCGTGTTCAAGCCGAAACTATGGCGCAGATATGTAGACGATACCTTCGTAATCTGGCAACATGGGAGGGAAAACCTAGACAGTTTCCTGGTACATCTGAACAGCATAGAGGAATCAATAAAATCACAATGGAAATCGAAGAAAATAACCGACTACCTTTCCTCGATGTACTTGTTCATAAACAGAATGGAATTCCTAAGACCACAGTCTACAAAAAACCAACAAACACGGGCCAATATCTCCACTTCGAATCCAACCACAATCTGAACACACACAAATTGGGAGTAGCCAGATGCTTATACGACAGAGCAACCAAGATTTGCTCTAGTCCAGAAGATCGTGATGAGGAGTTCAACAACATAACAGAAACCCTCAAGAGAAACGGCTACCCCAAGAAGATACTTCAGAAAGCCAGAGAACCAAGAGAAGCGGCAGTAGGGCAACAACGAACAGACAATGAGCCGACCGAAACGATTACCTCTGTCATACCATATGTGAAGGGGTTATCCGAGAAAATAAGAAGAATTGGTAACAGATACAAGGTGAGAACAACATTCAAGACCAAGGATACTGTCAGGGGAAAACTCACGAAGGTGAAACCTGACAACGAGAATCAGAGAACCAAAGATTGCGTCTATGAAATACCATGTGAATGCGGCAGAACCTACATTGGGGAAACTAAACGCCCCCTGAAGGTCAGAATCAAAGAGCACCAAAGACTAGCTCAACTGGGAGAAACAGATAAATCCAGGCTAGTCCAACACGCTTGGAACGAGGACCACAACGTCAAATGGGATGAAGCTTCCATAATATCAAAGGAAGAGGGATGGAGAAGAAGAAAATTGAAAGAAGCAGCTTTCATGGCAATAACTCCTAACCCAATCAGCACGCCCTCTCTGGAAATAAAGAATGTCTGGGTGCCCATACTAAGATCTGAATTGAGGAGGACGAACCCGACCCAAGGAAGCAATTAACCTAACATGAACCAGACCTGACCTAAAAATAACCTACTGCGCATACCAACTGCGCAGGTAGTAAAAAGTCAAGGTGACCTCTAACACAAAAAGTATAATTAATATATAACTTAAATCGTATAATAATTACCTGCTTTGGTAGACTAGTGGTTAGAGTGAGTGGAATTTCGGAAATTGCACCTCGGATAACTCGCGTTCGAATCCCCACACTGTAATTGCGAAATTGAAAAAGTATGGAGCGCACAAGTCCAGACAGAACAAGTTTGGCAACAACCGGTCCTTCTCAGGACCAACAACACCCTGAAGACGGCAGGCGAATGCTTGCCGAAACGTCGGTAATAACCAACAACATAGATAATGGAAACATCTCGAAATATTCTTGACTAAGCATTTGGAAATGAAGTGGTGTTTTCATGGCACTTGTAGTGTTTTTTTGTGATAAACCTTTCAAATGAGGTATCACTCACCCCATCTTCCCTATTCAAAAATTGGGGGTGAGGGTTGTAGTAGCAAGGGTTGAAGGGCTATGCGTCCGTAACCTACATCTTAAGTTGTCCCCCTCAAAACAGGAATCGACCTGCCCGAACATTTCTATCGAAAAAATTTATTTCGTCTGTTACCTCATCTGTTTCGTTTTCAAATGGCCACCCTGTATTTCGAGAACTAATGCATAAAATGAAAAAACAAATACTGTGCTGAAATCAGTATAAAAATACCTTTCAAATGAGGTATCACTCACCCCATCTTCCCTATTCAAAAATGGGGGTGAGGGTTGTAGTAGCAAGGGTTGAAGCGCTATGCGTCCGTAACCTACATCTTAAGTTGTCCCCCTCGAAACTGTAATCGACCTGTCCGAGCATTTTTATCGAAAAACTTTATTTCGTCTGTAATCTCGTCTGTTTCATTTTCAAATGGCCACCCTGTATATTCCGTATTTACATCTTAGTTTTGGAATTAGGGTTGTAGGTAGATCTTCATGGAGGTGTTGGGCGCTTTTACTACCCACTACCCTTCTCCATACGCTGTTGGATAGGGGGCCAATGCTTCTGTCTTCCTCAATGATCCTAAATGGAGTCCTAACTTTCAGCTGCTGCTGATTCTGATGTCCTAGAGACATTTCTGTTCGTTCCAGCAGAGCTGGCTTGTAAATGAATCCTTAAGGTACGATTCCACCAAAATCGTGTGCGGCACAATTGTTCACGAACATTTTGTGCAGTACTTCAGCTGTACGCGTACAAGCTGTCAACATATTTAGCGACCGTTTCCACCGACAGAGCTGTGCATAACTTTTGTACGCGCACAGTGCAGCACACAGTGTGCACGAACACGATCTCACTGTTCTCTCTCACTGTTTCGCTTTCCTTCAACCGTTGAATATGGAGGATCGAGAAAACGTGGTGCTTTGTGCTGCAGCGTGTAGCGTGTGCGGGGGTATACACTTTGCTTGAAAAAAAAATAAGAAAGAAACATAGATGTTTCCTTTTTGCAACATCGAATGAAGAGATGAATCGATTTGTGGAATGATGATGAAAATAGACCCATTGAGCAGATTTTAAAATTTCACTCGAATATCGTGCGAACAGTTTGAGTTCCTGATTAATGCTGTTAGTCCTTTGATTGCTAAACGGGATACAAACTACTTTCTCTCCTATTCTGAGCCAAAATAATCTTCTACTCCTGCAAAATCTCGGTCGAGTCACAATTGAATTCTTTCATCAACTCCTCAGTTTCGTAGTGTTTTTTATTTCTGTTGTAATCTCCGTGATTACAACCCACAGAACGGTATAAAGTTCAATTTCTTCGATAAATTCGATTGTTTTCCAGTTATTTCACTCCATGTTAGCGCGAACAAATAGATGTTTTCGCTAGCGTAGCGGAAGCAAGAATGAGTTCGCTGAAACATGTGTGTGTGTGCGTCGACCCGAGTCCACCGGTAGAAACTGTGCGCGCACAAAAGTATGCAACTGTACGCGCGAACTTTTCAACAGAGTTCGCGCACTTTTGTTGCTGTTCTCTTGGACGAGTACACCGCAACGAACATTTGTGCGGCACACTGTGCGCAACAGTGCCGCACAGTGCAGCACTCCGGTGGAATCACTCCTTTATGGCTACATTTTGTCTATCTGTATTATACCTGTTTTAATACACCAGCACTTTTTTTCGAGGCTCAGAAGTTGAATAAAAGTCATTTAACACTTTTTTCACAATATCAATGATTGATAACCTCTTTTCATTGCCTGTAATGTTGTACATTCATTACTTAATCCATACTGCATGTGTTACTTTAGGCAAACAAACATGTTAATTCATGTTGATCTTTTCGCTACCGAAAGATATAATTTTCTGCAATTTGACGAATTTCGTGTTTTGATATGTCGATTGAATAGATACTACGTTTGTCCTCATTGTTGGGATGGTAATAACATGTTTAGGCGACCTTTTTCCATCATCCATCGCCACATTACATAGTAATTCTATATCAAATGAGAAGAATAGAAAATGAGATACCTCACGAAAATAATGAAAGGCTTTTTTGTCTGCATGATATCAGGGGTGGATATTGAATAAAAAAGCATATTCCGGATTCCTGTATTCCCGAATAAAATTCAAAGGTGTCGAAAGATGACGCAATCTCTGATTTTTTTCACTTATTCATAATGCATATTTATAGCAATATAATTCAATCCTTCAAATTTCCATCACTCTTTCGTGATCAAACAAATCTAAAGATGCAGGAACAGCATGAGAATTGTTCATTGTTATTCACGCCTGAGAAGTTTGAAAACAAAACAGCATGAAATATTTTATAATAATCGAGGGAATCAAACATGAATGTTCGGTATATTTTCATAAACCATTTTTCATCATTTTACATCTTGAAAAAAATTACAATAATGCGTTCTTAGTTGTCAATACTTAATGTATGCATTCAAAAAAAGCAATAAAATTCACTGGACAAAATGAATATCCAGATGCTAAAAGAATACATAAATGAATAATTGCTTGAAAAAGATTAGTAAAGTTTACAAGCACCTCACATCCTACTTTTAATGTTCGAAGTGAAAACCACCATTTTCTCATCGAAAAACGTTGAGAGTGGATCTCTGATGAAGTAATTGTTTCACTACAGTTAATTCGAAATTTATCAATTTTATGAGTACATTGAATTAACATGATCTCCCGAATGGAGATGAAAGTTATCATTCTCGCTACTTTTTAGATTTGTTAGATCATTAACAGTCCTTCTAACTCGTACAAGCTTCGAGTAGCTCCTGAGGTTTCACAGAAACCAAGAAGCCATGTAAATACAATACGATACAATCGAGTAACGGGTGTGAAGAATTTTGAAGAAAAGGAATAAATCGGAAAAATAAGAAATTCTTTTTCTTCACGGAGGCCACACCGAACACATCTTTAGAGTATAGATAAATTCGAAATAATTATAATCGAAATGAATACATCTTCAATTCTTAGGCTCACAGATCTTTTATCATTAGGTTGAAGAAATGATAATAAATTTTGTCCCTGAGTGGGATCAATTTTCTGATTTTAGCTTTATTAGGCATCATCAGACCTATCCCATACCACTCTTTATAGAAACAATAATTGAGGCAATAAGTTGTGACGTACTGTAGACATTTAATAATGTCAAAGAGAAGTTCCACATCTCCAATCACATGCTAAGAAAACTTCATGATACAGGATCTGGGAGCCTAGGAATTGAAAATGTAATTTATTTCGATTATTACTATTTTGAATTTGTCTATGTTGCAGAAATGTTTTCGGTGTCTGCTTAAATCTCATAAAATGAATGAAGATACACGCAGTTCTTTATAGCATGTGATTGGAGATATATCACTTCTCTTTGAAACTGTTAGATGTCACTACTTTGTGATTTGAAAAATTGAATTATAATCCATTTTTTTAAATATTCAGAGAAAAAAAATGAGTTATTATTTCTGGTATTTCCATTATCTATATTGTTGGTGTTTACTGACGTTTCGCCAAGCATTCGCCTGCCGTCATCAGAGTGTTGTTGGTCCTGAGTAGGACCGGTCTTTGCGAAACCTGTTTCGTCTGGACTTGTGCTCTCCATACTATCTAATAGTGTTGTGAGAATTCAAACGCGAGCTTTCAGAGGTGTAAACTCCGAAACTCTGACGAGTTGTTTTGACACTTGGACCTAAATGTCATATATAATCTTACAAGATGATTATTTCATTAACACTACCAGTGTGTATTTCTAATATTTTATTCAGACGCTCACAACCATCATTTTTGAAAAACCTGAACTATTCAACTCAAGTCTGCCATGCAAAGCTCTCGGAACTCTTCTAGGTTCTTTTCAAAGTGAGCCTAGTCCATTAAAAGCAAGCCTAAAATTATTAATTACATCACTTAAACTTTTGAATACTACACTACAACTTGCAACACGTTTAATCAGTCTTAAATTCACACAAGCAGGTAACCCTAACAACGGTGATCGTCCTTTAACATCTACAAGCCCAAATAATGTACCATCAAATATTCCACTATCAAGAATATCTTGTTCACAAAAAATTAGTCAGTTCTGATATACAGAAAAGATAGCAGATATTTCTAAGGGGCCATTTCGTGATACTGATGGTAGACATTCTACATATACAGGGTTGGGATAAAGTATGGAACCAAGTAAATATCTTTTAAACGAAAAGAACGATATTTATGAAAATTTGCAGGTAAGTGCAATGGAACAAAACGCATCTGATGTACACTTTTTTGATAATAATTATACTTCCGGTGTAACCGGAAATGCCATCAACTTCTTTAATTTAAATGGGACACCTATATATTTTTACAGATTTCAAAAGAGCTTGTTATTCTGAATTCGTACATACTGAGTTTAGTGTAAAAAAATTTGTAAAAACGAGGAATATAGCTTTTCAACCAACCTCCTTTGAGTTTTTTGCATTAGAGCAAAAACTATTTAGATAAACTAATTGATGTTGTTTGTATGCATAGTAATAAATAAAACAAGTACTGTTTTAGTACGTCTTTTGTTCTTCAAGTGTCAAATTCTAATTGACGGAAATGAATTGAACAATTTAGGATGGTTCAATTAAGTGAAAAAGAGCGTATTGTAATTTTAATATATATAGATTCTTATGAAAAAGAGAGCTAAAATAATACAATAAATGTTGAAACAAAAAGTACCTAAGTAATTTTAATGATTATCGGTTATGGTGATCGTGTTAGAACTCATGAAGAAGTGTGTCATAATTTTAATAATTTGCATCCAGAGAGAAATCCTGTATCACGCTCAACAATAACTAAAACATTACAACGTTTTAATACTACTAGGATGGTAAAAAATTTGCTAAAACCTGGAAGACCGCGGACTGCAGCGAACGAAACTGTTAAACAAAATATTGCAATCGATTTAGAAGAATCACCTCAAACTTCCACCACAAATTTGGCACTAAACCATGGTATCAGTCGACGTTCTGTAGGAAAGATATTAAAAAGTATCATCCGTATAAGGTACAGTTGGTTCAAAAATTGTCATACGATGATTTTGACCGACGGCTGGAATTTTGCGAACGGCTAATGGACATCTGTAATGTCGACGAAAATTTTGCTTCTAGCATAGTTTTTTCCGATGAGGCATCTTTTTGTTTAAATGGAACAGTTAATCGCCACAACTCAAGGTATTGGTCAAATGAGAATCCTCATTGGATTCATGAAGCACATACCCAGCATCCAAAGAAGTTAAATGTTTGGATGGGAATTGTCGAAAATAAGCTTAAAGGTCCATTTTTTATCGACGGAAACTTGAATGGTGACAAGTATTTGGATCTACTAAATAACGAAATTATTCCTGCACTTCAACAGAATGGGCAATTACCACAAAATATTTGGTTTCAACAAGATGGAGCACCTCCCCACTATGATAGACGTGTTAGGGATTTTCTGGATGCGAATTTTCCAAATCGATGGATTGGACGTAGAGGATTCATAGAGTGGCCTGCTCGTCTCCGCATCTTAGCCCGTTGGATTTTTTTCTTTGGGGTTATCTAAAATAACGTGTTTACGTTAGACAACCAACAAACTTACAGGAATTGAGACAAAGAATTATTGATGAATGTGAACTAATTCGTGGAGAAGTCTTGGAAAGAGTGACTCAAGAATTTGTTAATAGGATGGCATATTGTCAGCAAGTGAACGGCGAGCATTTTGAACATTTAGAGTAATTTTGTTTCTCATTATTCTAGAATAATGAAATGTACATCTATTGTACTACTAACAGTGAGTTTATTTCTCGTTTTCACAATTTTTTTACACTTAACTCAGTATGTATGAATTCAAATAACAAGCTCTTTCAAAATCTGTAAAAATATATAGGGTGTCCCATTTAAATTAAAGGAGTTGATGGCATTTCGGTTAAACGGGAAGTATATTATCATCAAAAAAAATGTACATCAGATGCGTTTTGTTCCATTGCACTTACCTGCAAATTTTCATAAATATCGTTCTTTTCGTTTAAAAGATATTTACTTGGTTCCATACTTTATCCCAACCCTGTATTATGGTAGGTATGTGAAGTTCTTCGTTTGACACCCTGTAGATGGTGCATGATATCAGGATAGGGATAGCTATTCTCAACGCTGACGAATTTAATTTTTTCGAGTACATCCTTTTTACGACTTCGTAGAGAGCATTTGTTTGTACTCTCGTAACAGACGTGGTAACTGAAAAATACCGCTCGATTGTCCGGCCGAGAGCATCGGCCGTCATTTTTTTCCTAGCAAACGGAACGGATGCACATGTTACCGTTACGCAGGAAAAAACGGAAGTGAATGTTGGATAGTGAAGCGTGGCAGATGCGATTTTCATCCATGTTTACCAACCAGAATTAACAGCGTTGATGAAAAATCGATTGGGATGGGTCTACGTCACGTTTGACATTGTTTTTTCTCTCTTTAATTTTAGAAAATCTTCCTGACTCGTATTTTGCAGAGATTGATATAGGTAGGTCTTTTAATATGTTGAAAATTTCAATACCATACATTAGAAACGATATTCTAAGGTTTGTCAAAACTTCCTAGTATGTGCCTACTGGTTCTAAAAAAACTTGGTTCGAACCTATATCGAATATACAGATACTAGATAGGTAAAAACGATGAAAGAAGTCCTGAGCTCGATTTCCGTGAAAACACCAATAGTGAAACGTTTCACGATATCTTCATTTGTTTTGATCATCATATAATAACATTTTCGAGAATATCTAAAAAACTAAATACTTTCAACAAGCACTTTGTTATTGGGAATAAGACATTATTTTAGATTTCAACTACTTTGTACATTCAGTTTCACAGCTGCAGCAATTTCTTAGCATTTTTTGAAGACATTTGAAATAGTGATGTTTATTCTTTTTCTTGCTAATAGAAGCTAGAGGTTCCAACTAACAAAGTGCTCATGATTCTTGAAAAAGTAAATATTCAATATAATATGAATAAATATTTTGTTTCGAAAAAATTACGGTTCGTTATGAATATGAAAGGGTTTTTACCAGTTACACTCTTAATGACAGCAAACAATGTTAAAATTGATTTTTTACGTGGAAGTCCATTGAAAATATTTTTAACATTAGTGTTAAAAATATTTTTCTCTATTTCAGTATCGTAATGAGTTCATTACAGTACTAAAAGTAGTGATGTATTGAAACTCATTACAGCATTGTTTTCAGTTATATTTTTTCGTTGCAGAAGGCAATTCCAACACTCGCTCGTTTTCGAATTTCGTGTTGAAATAGGAGCTCATTCTGCAACTTGTTGTAGAATATACTATTAGCACTCCACTCTTATGATGAAATCAGATGAGAAAAATTCAGCAATTGCAAATTTTTATTATCAATATTCAACAATCAATACTTATGAACATCAATATTAATCGTGAAACTAGAACAATTACTAACATTAAGGCCCTGTAACGTTAGGGAGCTTCACAACACATTATTAGAATCCTCAGCACCATCAGAACTTGTAGAAAGCGGAAATAAAATATTGGATAACGATGATCTCAAATCTGTTGAGGTTGAGAGAATTTTTTCAGCAATGACATTTCTATATGCAGTGGACTGATCAACATAGCCCTTAGCAGCGTCGTAGACTGATTTTTTAAATCCGTAATATTTGCTTCTGATTCTGCTAGCAATGAAGCGGAGGATCTTTGAAAACAGTTTCCTGTATATTGCTTTGGTTCTGGCAGTTTGAGGAACAATAGACGAAATTTTCCCATATGTATTAATACCAACTGGATTGGCAGTGCATTTATTATTCATGTACGATTTTTGATGACAGAAGGGTGCAGTGCAAAGTAGTTAAAAAATAGTCTACATACTTCCCAACCATACTGAAAAAAACGACTGACTTTCCTTTCTGTATTTGGAAGTTTTATAACCAATGATTTCTTTGTTATTGCGATGTCTTGCACTGATAAATTACACAATGAGGAATGTTCAATGTATCAATTTCTACATATTCCTATTCTCCGTAGAAAATGAAAATATTGTGTCCAAAAATTATTTGAATAGTTCAAATAGCGCCCGAGATATCGAGTTATAAACATGAGTTCGATGGATCCGTGTGACGTCACTTTACATCCAACGACTTGCGAGGTTCAGTACGTAGCCGGGTCCAATATAAGCGCCTCTCTTCTCACGGAGTGCTATTTGCGAATGTAGTATGACGTCACATCGCCGCGAGGAATTGAATATTCACGGGGTTGTAAAATCCGAACTACTAGGTCTTTTCGACTGAAACAAAAAATAGTGATTTCATATACATATAGGTTATACTGTGACAAAGTTTCGATCGACTTTGCATACCTGTGAACATTCCTCATTCTTCACGCCGACAGGCTCCAAATAATCCGAAAATAGTTGCAACCTTCACCATCAAGTATTTTTCATCTGGTGTCTCCTTTATAAACTTTTCAACTTGTTCACGAGTGAGAATTTTCTATTTTTTGTGACGCTATCCCTCACGTTTTGAATATACTATTTCCTAAAAATATTTACTGACATCCACAACTTTTTTCACAAGGGCGCTTGACTTTTTCATTGAATATTTGCTCCACGAAGATGAGGAACTCAGTATTTTTTATTTTTCTTCTAAATATGCCAGGCAAACAGTTTCACTGAGGTACTGCTGAACAAATTTTTTAGGTAGGAGTTCCAGATTTGCTCTTCTTGCAGACTCTTCAATATCCAAAGGAACAACTAAATCGTTACTTTCATTAATAGTTGGACTCTCGACAAACATATTAAGCAGTTAGAAACCCAAGACGAAAATCGGACAGGAAAGAAATTCAAATTACAGCGTCTTTTCTCGGTCTTTTCTCATTTGTTAGTAATCATAACGTTGCCAACGTTCGCCATTCACAACAATCTTTTGATTATTCGAATATTAAAATGCATTCCCATTTCATTATCGAAATAGGGAAGTTGTACAAAAAAACATTGTATCGTATATGTGTTATAACTATTTTTGTAAGTGTTCAGAATGACTAACCAAAAACTAGTGTCATAAATTCTGAAGTTTTGTTGAAAACGTGTAATACAAATATTGTGGATCTTATCATTACCCATAACTTTTCCAAAGGACTTGTTGTTTTGAGGGATGACTAGAGATGAACCGTTTTTAAAACTTGAAAGGTCACCCCCCTTCCACTTCTTGACCACAAATTCCTCTTTATTTGTTTTTTTTATATTGGAATACTGGGTATGAAATCTGTTACAGCTTGTAAACATATATATAACAGGCTCTGCTAATTTCTCACCTTGTGTATCGTTAATTGTTCAGATTATTGTTGTTAGAGCTAGTTGACTGTTGTTATATCTCGCAGTACTTCGAACTATTCATTAAGTACTGAGCTCCTTCTCGCTTAAATTCTCAGATAACACTCCCAGAGCCCATGTTTCATGAACTGTTTCTTAAGAAGATGGCGCGGTCGTAGATATAATATGTGAGGTCTGGCTTACTACCCTGGGGTAGGAGGTAGGTGATAAGATTATGTTTTCTTATCTGTGTTCGAAACAGATGCAGATGCTGATTTTGTTTTTTTCCCACCAAATGGAAGAATTTCTTGTTTCGATAGTTGTGAACCCTTCAGCATTAAATCGACTGTTAGGCTGAATGGTGTTGATGAAATAAAACCACACTATGGAATGCTCAAAAAACCCGTCACGCAAGGAAACAATTCGTACGGTGGGTTGAACCGCAGCCTATTTTTCTTTGCGTCCCCTTTTGTGATGCGTTGTCCCGACATCATTTTTCATCAACACGTTTTAATTTCCTTAGTCGGACAGGCGGACAATTTCCTTGTTCCTTGAATCATACGTCGCGCTCCGTGACTTGATGAGTTTGGGCCAAGGCTCAGGATGACATGATTAGATCTGACGGTAAATAATACGGAAATGAGGGGAGGTGCAGTTTCCCTTCTTTGCGTACCGAGTCGGAGATTCGTGTCATTCCGAATACTCTTGTTTACATATTCTACGAAAATTGTGCACAATTCCATTTCCCTCCTGAATGCTCTTGGAGTGAGGAATCTAGTGGAGTGAAAAGTACTTTGCATTTCTATTCCTAGTCTTCAAGTCTCAGAGACCGAGGGTCATGAGGTGAAAAGATAGAAAACTACCCTATATGTGTGGTTCTAACATCAGATTACGATTTTTGAGTAGTTTCATACATCCGACACACAAATGGCGCTGAAAAAGTATTGAAGTCAAATACAAAGACCAAAGATTATAGAGCATCAAGATAGGAAACGACCCCATATCTCCAGTACTAAAAACCGACAACGATTTTCGATTAAGTCAACACACGACAGTCTGGATGGCGCTGAAACCATGTTAACTAAATCTGTCGATACAGATTTCTGCATTCTGCGAAGAGTGCAAAATTTGAATGAAATCATACGTATTAAATTGAATTTCGACTTTGTCAATCTCAGAATATTACATCTTGAGCGACAAAACAAAAACCAATGCTCTTTCTCGTTCTGCTCAGGATTTTATTTTTCACTCGGACTTCAACTCAATGGATATTAATAAAACAAGCCGTTAAATTTTTTATATTTTTATTTGAGATGAATACATTTCAAGAATATCGTACAGCAGTATCAGAACCATTTAAAATAAACTGCCAATTCAAGAATAGTTATTTATGATACAAGTGCAGGAAGCATTGATATTCTTACAAGAGTTCAACATTCGAAAACAATCCACGAAGAAGAGAGTTTTTAAATGAACGGAATTGACAATAATTAAAAAAGAACACAGAATAATCAGAACAACAATTATAGAGATGTTATCCGATCCCATTCAACGACATACCTGCATCGCATACATCCTGTATGCGAATGTATGCTATAAAAGATTGGAATAGAAATAATTTCCGTTCAGTATTTCTTTATGAAACAATATTTAAATTGAATAATGAATGAACAAAGAAGACATCAAAAAATAATAATGCGATGCATAATGGCATAGGAGGCACATCTCTCGCAAATTTTTCATCATAACTTCGATTTATCTTCTCGCATGTACCCAGCTCTCAATTCATTTGAGAAAAAGAGCATGTGCCTCCTCGGACAGATAACTTTTTGATTCTCTTATCAATTTACTTATTGCTAATTTATTACTGGGTATGAGAGGCTGACCCTTGAAGGAGTGACGGATCACTTTCTTCCTATTAATTTTGCTACAATCAACAGAGTTGATTGTAGTCTTCATCCTCTTGATTTTCTCTGTCATAGGGGACTCTTGAATAGATGATTTTTTCCCCTTTTTTTCAGTTTCACTCAAATAAATAGCTGAAAAAGAGGAGTATTGGGTCATTCAGTAATTTGAATGAAAATTACTGTTAATTTACATTAACAAGCTAGAATGTATTCATGAAAATGGTTAAGTTTCAAAACTTATTGTGAATGAAGTCAGTGAGACATTTAAGAAACATTTAAAGATAAAACTATGAGGATAATGGAGAGACTTACAATTATTATTTGAGCATTCACTAGGATTTGCCATATTACAACTCTCAATCGGTGGTGCGGCATCTGTTTTGGAAGCTCCCGATGTTGAAATTTCTGTAAAAGGAGAAGCATTAATGAACGAATTCAATGTCAGACATATGATATAATTTAGCAAGTGATCGATCACGTGCTAAATTTTCCTATCTTTATACTCTATAATCTTTGACAAAGACTTCATTGGAATGACCTCATTTCGAGAATTTTTTCACATATTAGTTACAGAACAACTAGAACAATTTAAAATGATCTTTCATTTCAAGAGGAACATATTAGTTTTATGAAATCTTGGGAATCACAATAAAGAATCGTCATAGGTGTAGGTACACTGTGTCCCAAATTAGGTAAGACTGCACTGTATCCCACCTATTATTGAAGATTTATACATTCATGCAATTTCGCGACCCGTTGTCACTTTTTTATAACACTTTTTAATCCACAACAGAAATATTCCAACTACTTTTGTTTTTGAAATACAGGGCGAAAAGGATTATGTTCACCTTGTTAAATGTTGGTAGGTTACCATTTTTTAGGTATTGTATGAGATAAAAAAAATACAAACTGATTCTGATAGATATTTTCGGGTAAAAGTCGGAGGCTTAGTTAAAAAAATTCAGAGCATTGTTATCAATATTCAGCACAAACTTGGTTTATTTAAAATGAATCACCCTGTACATTTCAAATCATATTCTTGCATTTTTTTCCTGAATACATTTATGTATCAAATCCTTACCTTTAATAAGTTTCATTATATATATTCATGTTTGTTTTTCTCTTAGTAGGCCATGAATTTCTTCACACATGAATTCAATTATAACTTTTTTTAAATGTCATGTGCCTTGAATCTATTTATTTCATGTTATCTTGAACATGAACTCAAAATATGACTTTTCAACGTAAACTGAAAATGATGAAAACGAAAAAATCTTCAATATTAATATTTGATTTTTTTGTGCATGTTTAGCATTTATGCATGTTTGAAGCTTGAATTCATTGAAGGTTACGTTGGGATGCATCAATGCATTCAGAAGAAAAATGTGATGTTAGAATATATAGGGTGTTCTAT
Organism: Hippodamia convergens; assembly: GCA_038502775.1. Taxonomy (NCBI): domain Eukaryota; kingdom Metazoa; phylum Arthropoda; class Insecta; order Coleoptera; family Coccinellidae; genus Hippodamia; species Hippodamia convergens. The sequence goes on from CM076614.1 coordinate 29,480,601, forward strand.
TTGAAAAATATCAAAATTCAGCTCAAACTTGAGAACAGGGCTCTGAAAAAAACTTTCGCCCTGTATATAAGTAGTTGGAATATTTTTGTTTATGGATTCAAAAATTTCACGAAAAAGTGACAGAGGGGCACGAAAATCGCATGTCTATCTTCAATAATAGCTTTGACTAAGTCCAGTCTCATCCAATTTAGGACACAGTGTACAAGAAGACTTGGAATAGGTATATTTTCTTCATGTGTTTAGTATGATTGTCCCTAAGTTTGCCAAAATAATGATGGTCTTCGAGGGTGTATTTATCCGAAAACATAAAAATGTCAAATGAAAATGTCTCAGTGGAGAGTTCAATGATGATCAGTTAAATGGAAAAATATTTGATGAAGGTAAATTGAGAAGAAATGGAAGGTAGAACAATAGTATAGGGAACTTATGATTAGATTTGGTTTCAGATTTGATGACAACAAATAAACTCTCACATTCGATGTCCCTATTCCAGCGATATGTGTCGAATAGAATGGAAATTTCGACAGGTTCGTGCTCCTTCTGTAGAACTTTTTTAAAATTTTCCTTATGATATACTACTTTTAACGACTATGAATAGTCGTTAAAAGCATTTGATCAAATATTTTGTAGGCTCTGGTATGACAGAAATATGCCCGATAAATTAGAGTATTTTCCGAATACTGAATGAATAATTTCAGTCTGAAATTGTTGAACTCACTATCTTTCTAGAGAAATGTTAGTATACTTCAATTCCTCAGCTAGTTCAGAAGTGACAAAGGTAAGACATTATGCAAATTGGGAGCATATGAAGTTTTATCAATAATGAGTCGATATTCAACTGACAGAGGAATCTTTCATTGTGAATTTGCTCGGCAGTACCAGAAGCTCTATTTGATGTTGTTAAGATTCTTCCGAGGGGAAAACGTATAAAAATGTATTCTGTGTGATACATATGACTTATTTATTATACGAAGGTGGTTCGAATATGAATGAAAGAATTGCTGTAAATGTAAATGGCGCGCATGTATATTTTGAAGGTCGTGACTTGAGTATATGAAAGATTGGTCCCTAAAGAACACTGGTATAGTTTCTGCCGAGAACGCATGTCTGTGCTTGAGCTAACGATGAGTGTACGTCAAGTACTCCTACCACTGTTGCGTAACGTATTGTCATTCTTTTTTTAGTATTGGAAGGATTTGAAAACACGAAAATGTTTTTGCTTTTGCGAAATCAGTTCAGTGTAGGGTTTTGTTCCAAAAAAACCTCTTCCTCGTTACGTCTATGATTGAGTGATTGTGATTATTAATTTTCATTGAGCTACTGAATAGAAAAGGATTGACAGTAAAATTATAATTTTTTTACTTCGAGAAATTATATTCTTATAATCAGTAAGATGAAAAACTTTTTCAACTTTTTTCCAGTATATTCAAGAAAATGGAATAAAATAGCAAAAATTGTATAAATTTTTCACTCAAATTTTTATATCGCCTTTTGTTAATTTTGTAGTCAAGATTGGAAAAAAAATGATGATAAAAATGAAAAATCAAGATACTAATTCTTTTTTAATCCATTAAATTATCGTCAAATTAAAATCATAAATCATGTAACTTAAGTTTTAATTATAATAGCTATTGAAAATGTTCCCCCTCCTCAAAAATGTTTGTCATCATTCCCAGATCTCTAGATGTTGACTAGACTAATTTGTCCGACGTCGTATTTCAGACCTAACCGCTGAATTAGTAATTTCCAGTCTCTTAATGAAATTAAAGATTTTTCCGATTTTTTATTTTCATCATGATATCAAATCCTGAAGTTCAATTTGGATTAGCATGCATTTCACGGTCGATATTCGATCTTTCAGCTGAATTGTGATTATCGAGATGAAGAGTTCTGCGAATGGGCATTTGCTTCTCTAGCGAAATCAAGGACGACGTCAAATCAACAACTAATGCTGACTGGGCTTCGACTCCCATTTTATTGGCCTTCAGGACGGATTGAATCAGTTTCGGTGAAAAAAAACAACCTTATTGGAGTGAACAGACCTCCAACAAGAGAGGGCGGGGTGATGGAATTTTCCACTTCGCATGGCTTTTATGGGGTTGTCGGAATGATGGGAAAGTTTTCATATTATATATTGATGTGTTTTTTAATGGTTATTGAGTCATTCATGGAGTCATGTTGATTGGTGTCGATCGAAGAACATAATACACTTCTTTTTATGTTTTCAATTCTATCAGTTGCTTTATTGGTAATAACATGGAACTGTTTTTGAAACGAATATGGCGTTAAGTTAACCGCATTCATAAAAAAAATAAAGCTACAAAATATTTTACATTACGATCAAAAGGAGTAGGTACGGCAAAATATGGTGAATTTTTCATTTAAAGGTGGATTTTTATCTTAAATTGGTGGATAAGGATTAGCCATGAAGAATTGTCGCGGACAAAGCTATGATAATGCTTCCAACATGTCCGGAGCATGGAGCATACAGTGGCTTACTAGTCAGAATTAAAAAGCACAGTCCTACAACAGAATATATATACCATACCCAATGTTGTGGGTTTGCTGCTGTAGAATGCTGCTGTGAGGTTGTCAGCAATTTCAGTTTTGTGCAAGAGCTGTACAACGTTTTCTCTACTTCTTCTTATTGATGGAAGATTTTGAAACAGCACTTAGGCAAACACCATACTCATATTATAAAGGCGCTGTCCGATACCAGATAGTCAGATTGGGCAGATACTGTGAAAAACCCTTTTTGAGGGATATAAAGAAATTTACGAATCCCTCAAAGACATATCTTCAGACATTGATGTTAAACCTGCACCTCCATTTGAGGCTCAAGGACTTTAAGAAAGGTTCATACTCTTGCGGTGTTATTCTCTATCTCAAAATAGTAGAATATTCTTTATCAACTAAGTTGAAGTATGTGAACCACTCGGAATGGATGCAAAATACACAATGAAAGAAATTTGCTTCAGTTGTTAATTTGAAAACCAGACAAAGCCTACATATCCGCAAAATGGCTCATTTCCGCATTCACATTTACATGAAATATTTTTTTTTCGAGGTCTATGATCAGCTTCAAAAATAGTTGTTTAACTCTGTATATTTTAACGTCGACTTTGTGCAATTACTTTTCTGTAATTGATGTATCATCACCTGAACTTCAATGAATTCCAGCCTGAAAATCAGACGAATCCAAGTCATGTTTGTTTTTCCATTAGCAGGCCATGCATTTTTTCACGCATTAATTTACCTCTTACTTTTCCAAAATGCCATGTGACTTAAACCAAGTTTTTTCATCATATTCAGACATTAACTCAAAATTCACAAATTTTAATATAACTATTGAACTTTTTTATGCATGTTCACCATTTATGCATCTGTAGAAGACTTCATGTCTTACTATTGAAAAAAATATCTCTATCTTATACAGGTCTTTAAAAATAAAAGAATTACCAAAATGTGCACATTTTTGTTTCAGCCGTGTATTTCAGAAACAGAAGTAGTTAGAATAATTATTATAAAAATATTGAAATAAATATTAATTCAGAGTACTAATCAGTCAATCTGGTCAACATTTAAACCGATATAAATATATGCAGCCAGATTGATGATATTGTGTGTTAGTTTTTTTGAATCGTTTGGATACATTAATCCACTGATTAGCAAGGTAATGCAGATATCTGGAAAAACTCTCAATTTAAATAATATCCTTTCGTTGTCACATTGGATTCCAAAACAAACAAGTTTAGTTATATATATGGAGTTCAGAAAAATATTGTGACTCATTTTCAAAAATAAAAACTGAATTTGTCCTTTATTGAAGAACATTTTCTGGAACATAACAATATATGATAATATAAATCTCATTCAAATTCCATACCGAGAATTGGTACTTTTCGAGCAGTGATTTGAAAGGACCCATCCAAAATATCAATACTTGTTGACTTCTCAATGTTCAACGTTACTATGTTTGTATGAACTTATGTTCTTTGGTTTTTTATAATTTGAAGAGGAACAGATTTAGTGTCTAGACAAGAGTTTTATTTTTTGACAACCTCTTTTTTTTTACATTCATACTCGATTTTAACCTGAATCATAGCAACAATAACTAATAACAATTAAATTGAAAGTTTGAAATAAATAACACAACAAAAAACTATTAACAATGAGATTGAAGGTTCGTTGTAACAATGTTACTTGGAGAACTTAATTAATTTTTTTTATTTCAGTAGAAAATTTACTAGTCGAAGGGGAATTTTTATTCTTAATGGCCTACAATCACTCAATCACTTGTCAGATTTTTGTCTGAATACAGAGAATCCTGGAATTCGTGCCGATTAAATTATGGGAAATAATTATCAGAAGGCATTTTTGTTGCTTTGAATATTTCAAAAACATAGTAAATAAATGTTTTCGAAATATTCGTCGGCATTTCTTATTTAAAATGGCCGGTTCCTTGAATAATTCACATGCTATCTTTATTCCGCCGAATCTTTTTATACTGTTCATTGCGGAAAGGGGATCTGTAAATTATTCACATCGTTGAATGTTTCATTCATTTCGATTATTTGTCCACCACATCCCGAAAGTTCATGTCTCGAATGGAACAAACTGCCGAGAGCTGCTACAGTATGCATGGGTCGTTGTTGGGGTCCACTATGGTTTCTTCACATTCGTTAGAGTGAATCTACATTATTGAGGTCCTTGCACATAACAACCCGCTCATGATTTTTGAGTGGGTGCCACCTGTTCTCTGACGTCCGAAATTCAGAGGTGTCTAGATATAATTGCACTCAGTGTACCTACGACTGCTACGAGTAGCAAGAGAACATTCTCACAAATAAATTTTACTCGTCTGGGCTCTGAGTTGAGTTCATGTTTTTCTCGTAAACGAAGCCTGTTACCTAACACTTTAACTTGGAAGGCTAGAGATACCCTGACTCACAAAGAAACGACAACACCCAGAAGGAGCTGTCTAGTTATTAATTTTTTTTTATGAAACATAAATAGTATAACATAAAGTTAATGATTTAAAGACAAAAATTGTGAGGGTCTAAAATTTTTTTGATATCGTATTGGTTTTTTGCTTCTTATCAATCTCACAATAACCATCAGCTGTTCAAGGAGATCCAAAGTATACCGTGTGACACAGACTCATGGTACACCCCCATTTTCTCCTTTGTTTCTGTAGTAATATTTTTGAAATTTGGAACATTGAATATACCAACTATAGGCACTTTTTGACATATTCAGAAAAAAAATCCAACTTCTGGTTGTTCCTGAAATGATATCAATTTTCGATTTTCAAATGGGACACCTGGTATATTATTACATTTTTGAAATCTCCATAATTTTCTTAATCTAATGGTACCTCATAGTTGATAACTCCCTAAAATTATTTCAAATAATCAAAATAATGCTAGACTATAGTAATTTCGATTTAAAAAGTATCGTGGTTCGAAATACGTGCCAAAAAGTAAGCCAAAACCTTTTTTCACTCGAAACTCATTTTAGTCAAATGGCATAATGGTACTCTGACGTCATTCGAAAGCACTATCGGTGGGGTATCCATCCATATCAACTATTTTTCTGTATAATCAATACGAACCCGATTATGGAGTTTAGACAATTTTGAGTATCTTCTCGGTTCAATTCAAAGTTGATGTCATTTCCGGAAAAACCGGAAATAGGATTTTTTTCTAAATATGTTAAAAAGTGCCCTATAGTGAGTATATTCAATGTTCCAAATTTCAGAAATATAGCTACAGAAACAAGGGAGAAAATGGGGGTGTACCATGAATCTGTGTCACCCTGTATATTTCGAGGTCACATTTCTTCGAGGTAATATGACAGCGCTGCGTTTTCATCAAGAAATAGTACAGCCAGATCTTCTCCCTTGCCTTAACCGGCTCGAGAATGCAATGTTTCACAAGATAATACTCGACCTCATGTTGCCAAAGTTAGTTTGAACTTTCTTTAAACTAACATTCTTTCCTGATTGACAGAAATTATTAATATTCCAGACATATCAATCAGCTGAGTGTTACAATAAATAATTGTTTTCGAAGGCGATAAAACGTTTGACACTTCGGCGCGTAGACAAACGAGTTAATAAAAAAAAATGAGTAAGAAAACATGCAGTTGAAAGTTACAAAAGAACTTCAAATGGAATCTTTTAAATGCATTTTCTTCGACTTGGTTTTATTCAACACCCTGTATCTTTTCGTGGTGATGCGATATTGTTGAAATTTTCACCAGGTATAGTATTGGGTCTTGTCATGTTAATCTGAAATTTACATTTCAAAAATATTTGTAGTTTATCCGTTACACAGGGATAAACAAAACTTTGTTTTGTAACCCCCATTTCTAAACACTCTGTGTTGAATTTGAGGCGGAAAATTTGATATTATTAAGTTTCAATTCGACGTGTTACCTTTTCTTAACAAAATGTTTTTCAATTTCTTCCAGTATCTGCTTTTGAAAAAAAGATACACGATTTGAAAGAAAGTGTTAAATTTTTTCAATTTTAATAACAATTTGAAATATTACATTATCTCATCGACTAGCAAACATAAACAAACATATGAAAATGAATAGCGTGTATTTCCACCTCGCTTTCTCATCACTTCTACCATACGACGTGACATACTTTCAATGCATTTTCAAATTGCTTCTAGGAAACATTTTCCCGTTCTTCAAGAAGGGCTGTTCATAAATCCGGCAAGGTGTTGGGCTGCCGATTTCGAACACGTCTACCTAACATATCCCATACATGTTCGGATACATGTCCGGATTTAAATCCGGACTCTGGCTAGCCACAGCAATCGTTGAATATTTGCCTCTTCTAAGTATTTTGTTACAACTCGTGCAACGTGAGGCCTAGAATTATCCTGCATTAACAGATATTGTTGAGGAAATATTCCCCCAGAAGCAATTCGGAACCGCATTGAAAGTATTCCACGTCGTATGGAAGAAGTGATGAGGAAGCAAGGTGAAAATACACGCTATAATTTTCAGATATTTGTTCATGTTTGGTAGTCGATAAGGTATTGTTATGTTTTAAATTGCTATAAAAATTGAAAAAATGCAACACTTTCTTTGAAAATGTGTATCTTTTTTTTAAAGCAGATACTGACGTAAATCAAAAAAAACATTTCTTTTAAAAAATGGTCACACTTTAAATTAAAACTTAAGGATATCAAATTTTCCACCTCAAATTCATCACAGGGTGTTTAGAAATGGGGGTATAAAACAAGGTTGTGTTTCTCCCTGAAAAACGAATAAACAACAGGTATTTCCACAAAGTATATTTCAAGTTAAAACTACAAGACGCAATACTATACCTGATGAAAATTTTAACAAAATCGGAGAACCACGAAAAAGGATACAGTTTGTTGAATTTTAAAAAATTTTGCCTGTCCCGAATTTATTAAAGGGGAGTGTAGAAATTATGCTAATACTCTCAATAACAATTGAAAAAACATATTTTTAATTCTTATTATATTTTTTTTAAATTGAAGTTACAGGTACAAGAAATGTATTTTCACTGAACCATGACATATTTTCGTTGAAAATTTTCTGCAGAAAAAAACTTGTCCTTAGAATCGGTAGTTGATTGAAAAAAAAAAATCCTATCACAAAATTTTTCTGTATCCAACATTACCTAAGTGTTTCATTTCTACGAGAGAGGTATAGTTCGTCGCAACATGCAACCATAATTCCAAGAATCAATATGACCTAAATGAATGGATTTTGAGTATTTTCACTTCAATCGTATACATTTTTTGTTCAACGGATACAGTTTCTAACAAATATTCATAATCTGTAAAATTTTTTGAAGTCTCGTTTTTGGAAACACGACTTTTTTGCCCTGTAGCCTTCGAATGCATGTTTTAAGTATATCATCTAGATATATATGTCCATATCTATGCCAATTTATAGTTTTTTATAGTTGCCTTCAACATGATTATACCGACCAAATTGTAGAACTCTTCATTTTTCAGAGAACCGCCGTGAAAGCATAAATATAAGAATCTGAGATTTCCCCTAGTTAGATCCAATCTCGAAATATCCTGTAAATCCAGAATACCAACATTTGTGACTTCTTTTTACGTCCTCTTATCCCGCAACAAATTCCATACTCCGAATACCAAACATGTTATCTACCCTTATCTCTTAGTCACCCAGATAACACCCTTATATCTGGCACAGATGTACGTCTGTTAATCAATCAGAACCGAAATGGCTTTATACTTCCCTGGAAAGAACTAGATAGCGGGATATATGACTGACATAAATGATCTGGTTTGCCCCAATTTAATGGGTGGAACTGTCGACGCTCAAACCCTCAACAACTGCTTAATGAAGAAAGATTGCTGATAAGTTTACCCTTCGCAGTACGTGGAATGTAAGTTGAAAATAATTTACCGCATATTCTCGATAAGGAAATAACCCTGCTTCGCCTTGATATGTCATGGATCTTTCAATGAAAAATTTTACAGGTTTTTCTTAATATTTGACATTTTCAGGAACCTCGCATATCTCAGCTCTTTGACAACGTATCGACAAATCAAGAACTGTTTTCTCAATGAAATTTCAGTACAATAGCATGATCAAAAGAAATGTACATGGTTGGTTCAAAAATTCATTGTACTCTGATTCTCTTTTCGGAAAATCACATCATATTTCTACTTGACGTAGAATTGGGTTTTTAGAAATGCTTTCATTATGTCGGTCATTCCTAAGGGGTAAGAGCTCAGTGAGAGTGGGTCGAGATTAAATTTAATGAAACAGTGAGAATCTAAATGCTTCTATCAATTTTTGTTCGTGTATTTTATCGAACTGACTTGCTGCTGAGAGGCAAGAATTTATGTAGAAATATTCCATTACTTGAAATATTTCAAAGGATTTTGTTTCATAGACTGGAAGTGGGAAAAATAAGAAGTTACAGAAACTGCTCAATCCTAAAAAAAATATTTCTATCTTCCATCGAGATTTCCATCGATAAACATCTCTTCACTTTTCAAGACTTTTAATCTGAACTAGATATAGAATATTTGAAACATTTCGTTTCTTGAATCTTTCGTTTCTACTATTGTCCTCGAACATATAGAGATGAATTTTACATTGAAAAAGTGATTCTTCTCGAAAATGTTGCTTTGAAATACTTTGAAATGAGTCGAACCATTGGGAATTTTGATGCACATCCAAACTTTTTATTTCTCCCCCACACAATCAAACATCATATTGGTGGGAATTATCTGAACCTATTTTCTAATTTTAAAAGTCATAACCGTACATATTAGTCCAGGATTCACCGTCTATTTCTGCTCTTGATTACTATCAAGCTAAATTTCCGTGAGTAGCTTCATTTGATGATACGCCGAACTATACTAACTGGATTATTTTTTTCTTGAATTCTAAGATTATTATCTGAAATATTTGAAGAAAATATTCATTTCGTCCTATATAATCTATGGTTCGGTGAAAGAGTTACTTTAAACATGAATCGATAACGAGATCATCGAAAATATTGGTAGGTATTAGCTGTTTTTTTTTTTGTACTAAGTGGATATTTATATAATTCAACGGCCATATTGATAGATAGACATTAATAATACCACAAGACCCTTTCTCTCATTAGTAACTGTGGGAACAAAATATCACATAATAGCTTTGTATCTTTATGAAATTGTAGTTACCTAGTTTCCTCAAAAATTAAGTTATTCAAATTATAATAAAGATTTCATCAATGTTTCTTATGTAACAAATGAGAAAGCGAAAAAATTTCAATTCTTGTCAGACTAGTGATACACATCTGTTTCCTTGTAGAATATTGTTTCATTTGGGCGGATAATCATATCAGGTATATTCTAATGAGAAAAATGGTCTTATTTCGAAGCTTCAGTCTGTGATAACGCAGTTTGTTATTTTTTATTTTTCTTCTTCTTAATCTTTCTTTGTGTATCACTCATCATTTCGGATCATTTGACATATGTTGTTTTCGTTTTTTTTTTATTTTAGGTTAAGTTCCAAATCAGCTTAGTTTATTATTATTATTCCGCGTTGAACTGAAATTTCATTGTTGCGCACGTGCGTACCCATTCATCGAAAAACATTTGGTGGTCGGTAGATTCAACTACCCGACTCCTGCTGATAAATCGCGAGAGACGCATCGGATGAAAGGTAAAAATCGAATCATCGATGACCACCGATTGCGAATGAGTTCTCCTTCCAACCCTAACTCCCCAAAATAATTCTTCCCGAGCGTGAAAAGAATTAAACTACCAACAAACACTAACATCGAATTCTGGGAGGGTCACCAACCGAAGATCAGATGGAACCTTCGGCCTTCCCGATAGCACAGTTGGTTAGTGCATTGGACTAGTAATCCGAGGGTCGCAGGTTCAAATCCTGCTCGGGCTGGTCATTTTTCCAGAATCCAATTCCGTCTGTAAAAGCCATTAACTTCAATTTTACTATTTTTCGTATCTTCGCGCTCATTACGAAAAATAATGCTTTTCCCAACTGGTTGCACAAATAACTATTTTCTTCCACAATAACGATTTTCTCATAATAGCATATCATATGGCGCAGCAATGCTAAGGCATCCTCACTATTCGAATGTATTGATTTCAATTATCCCATTCATGGCATTCATTTCGAGAACGAGTTGCTAATTAGAGTCCAAAGTCAACGGAGGTTCGAATTCCGCCTGCAGCCCTGCGTTCCAGTCTGAAAACTGCAGCCTCATCAGAGTGGCGGTCGAAAAATAAAATTCCTTCAGCCGTGCCGAATTCAATATAAACATTGTCGTCCGGATATGTTCCATTGTGCGGTTTCCACAATGAGGAACGCAATTCCTGAGCGAATTCGATGAATAATTCGAGGTTCGGGCTGTGCATATTCTCTCTTCAGCTTCGCAGGTTCCGCGTTTTCCACCCTGGGAAACCCCTCTATTTCCTGCGCGAAGTTCTACGTGGGGAAAATGAATTGTTATGGGATCATTATTTTACCTGTGTTCGCCGTTTTGTTCGATGTGGCCTTGTCCGCGATTGTCGCATTATTTCCGGGTGAAACGAACGTTGGAAATTTCAAGATTCTCATAACGACTTATGCAGTTCCATAATGACTTTTGTTTTTACTCGGCTCTCCTTGCCTGTTATTTGAAGAATTGAATATACGAATTTGAATGTGAATTAAGCAGGAATGTGTTGCTTGAAAAGTGGCCTCGTTCTTCATGAAAACGCTGTTTAAGGATGTCTTAGTTTTTTTATATAACAGAATTCAAAGTTAAACGGTTTGGAGAATGTAACATAACTTTTTCATTAAATAAAATGTCTTAAAAATTTGAACACCTGATATTTTTCCTTCAAGAAAAAGCAATGGTTATTACAACTCAATTAATCTCCAATTGGTCCCACCACCAGATCCCCTAGCTCTTTTGTTTCTGGGATAGAAAATGATTTTAAACACTTCTTGGCCAACATTATATCATAAAAGTTGCTTCTTTATTTATAGATTGAAGCAGCACGAAGTCTGCCGGGTCAGCTAGTTTCACAATACATGTCCACGCAATACTGCTACAGTATGTTCAGAGCGGTATTTTCAGGTTTTTTTGGTGTTGCCATCGGAATTCCCGGACAAATTGCAGGACAATTGGAAAAAAAAATTCAAGGGGAAAGCATATCGTGCTAGGATATCATTCAATAGACTCTTTCTAGGAAATTCCAAGATTTATATTATGATATATCTAAAATTTCGAAAAAATTCCTTTCGGTTAACATAATTTCAGCGCTCTCTCATCAACTTTCTTGGAAACTGTGATATCGTTATCATAAAATAATCTCTGTTTCAGAGTACTGTTCTTTTTTGAATCAAGTAGAAAAGTCAAAGTAGAAACAAAACATTGTGAGAAATACCTCTTAGAGGATGTATAATAACTATAACAAATGTTTTCCAAATCAATGTTACTTGTTCTTTCGAGCATTTTGGCCGTCGTCGTGGATTGATTCTCGACGTTTCACGAGTTCGAGTGCCTGGCATCTTCAGAAGTTATATTTCAGGAGATAATGTACATATGATCAAGTTGTAAAAGCTACCGTGAGAATAAAGACAATTATTATTATTATTCTGCTCGAAAGAACAGGTTACAGTTCGACGGCCTATTAGGCGTTTCTGGAGAACTGGACCTATTTGAAATCTAAAAATTGGGATCATGATATTGCTAAAATATTCTTGAAGCCTGACCACTTTTAGTCATACAGGAAGTGAAAAAAAAATCATCAAAAACTTTTTTCTCTGTTTTTTTGTTTTCGAATTGGATAGAGTATGCCATCCTGAATACATTTGTACTCGTAAAGTTGCATTCGTCAAAATATCGAGAAAAACTGAAGAGAAGAAAGAGGTGAGAGTATTCGCTATATTATTTGTTATTCCTATTCTAAATACCTTGAGCACAAACCGATTTCACATTTTTGAAGTCGAAGATTGTAGAAATATTGTAAATTTGCTGAATTTAGAAAAATTCGTCAAAGGGTGTTCCAAATGTTGGGTCGAAAATTGGAATCAATATTGACCAATAACTTTCTTTTTTCAAATTGGAACCCTATTTTTCATCATTGCGTTGGAGTGTGCGAAGAAAAATTAAGATAATGTTCTATCATGTTGATGCTCCTAAATTGAAAAATTCTTGAGGTATTTAGGAATTCTGATTTCTGTCGTTCATGTCAAATTGATTAAATCTGTTCCATATCAACAATGATAAATGAATTCAGAAAAGAGGTGGGTCACTAGTGATTTATTGAAATAAATTATGTTCAATGACCAAGATCATTGTTGATATGAAACAGATTCTATGAATTTGACGCTACGTACGACATAAAATCAGAAAATCCTAAATAACTCAAAAATTATAAATTTTAGGAGCATCAAGATGTTAACAAATTCTCATCATTTTTCTTCGCAGAATCCAACGCAATCATAAAAAAATAGGGTTACAATTTGAAAAACGAAAGAAGATGGGCTAATCTTGATCCCGATTTTTGACCCAACAGTTTGAACACTCTGTGATGAGTTTTTCAAAATTCTAAAAACGTAAAATATTTCTACAATCTTCGACTTCGAAAATGTGAAAACGCTTTGTGCTTGAGATATCTAGATAACGCGTAATAAATATAATACTGAATACTCTCATCTCCAATTTTTCTTCAGTTTTTTCTCTATATTTTGGAAAGTATTATGACAAATGCAACGATTTGTGTACGAATGTATTCGGAATTGAATATCCTCTCAAATTCGGAAACAAAAAAACAGAAATGAAAATTTTCGAAATTTTTTTCACTCTCTGTATAACTGAGAGTGGTGAAGCTCCAAGAATATTTTAGCTCGGTAGATAATGTCAAACAATATCATAATCCCAATTTTCAGATTTCAAATAGGTCCAGTTTTCCAGAAACGCCTAATAAGCCGTCGATTATAAACTTTCTAACATGATTTTCAATGGAGCAAAAAAGAATTTCAATTTAATGAAATACGGTTCCATAGTAAACTTTTCGTGACAATTATTCAAACAACATTTTCCTTCCTCAACAAGTAAGGGGGATATGGCAGATCTGAATTTATCGAAAGAAGAGGAATATTGGAGAAACCACGTAACGCTCATATTTTCTCATAAATTGACACTTATTCGTTGTATGATTGATCGAACCCTCTACTTTTCTGAAAAGTGTCCCAGAGATGCCTCCTCTCCCTCGGAAAACATCAGCGAGGAAAGATGCTGCTACTTCCCAGTGAATAAAATACCAGAGAAATCATCACATAGAATATGAATTTTTTCCAGAATATGGATTATTTTTTGCTTAAAATTCTAACTTCAATTGAATATAATGATGAAAACTAATCTAAGATTCGAGAAAAAATATAACACCATTTCTGAGAACAATTGAATTGATATTAAGAATCCAAATTAAAAGTTTTCATTCTTTTGAGGTAGGAACATTTCCAAACACAATTGAAAAAAATATAATCAATCCTTCTTATGAAACTGAATTAAATATTCAGGGTTCAATAGGAAGAAAAACTTGGAAAACAAGTAGAGTGTGTCGTTATATTTCAAATTCATACGCTTGCTTTCGCTGCGATTGTCTTTTACTTTGAGTAATTGTGTAATCTGATCGTGATATGTTTTTCTTTATTAACATGAAAGTTTTTATTCCTACACATTTCTCTAGCTCCCTGATTTTATTATTATCACGAGGTCACTGACATACTGTGAAAAATGATTGATATTTTTGAAATGTTACGATGTATCAGTAACTTTTCTATAATTATTCAGTTTATGGATCGAGTGCCCTGCTAGATCACCTGTGTATCACCACAACATTTATTTCGTGAGGATATGAAGTTTTTGCTTTGAAACACAGTGTGTTAAAAAAATTGACAGGATATCCGATCTCTGCATATAGTTTTTTTAGGTTAGACCAAATGACATGTTCAATCATTTCTTAATTTAAATATATCACCAATCACCTTGAGAAAGATAGCACTCTTGAAGTGATCTAAATACGAACTCATCCTTTTTCTTCTCTCATCGTATAAAAAACATTAGAAAAAAATATATAAATAGTGTTTTATTCCCAGTGAGAAATTGCTTGTCAAAAGGCTCAATCGTTTTGAGATATTTTCAAAAATGAAAAAGTTTTAGAACATTTTCGAACACTTCCTGCAAGAATTAAATTTACAGAAAAATTTTTGGTGTTTTTCAAAAGGCTGAATCTCAGTGAAAAATGGTTGTATGACAAATGGAAAAATCAACTTTTGGAACTTGAAGACTCTTGTTTCCGAATTTATTGGATTACAATGTCTCAGAGTACCGACAGCCATGCAATCCTCGCATAAAGCACGAAGAGAAATTTTTTCAATTTATATTTTTGCTTCACGCGAATGCAAAGCTCACATAGCCTGTTTATTCGGGTCTGATTTGGTTTTCACCACTTTCGAAAATTACCATTTTTCTGCGAGATATCCCATTTTTAATGCAAAAAACTTTTTCACTCAACTGCCGACATCTCCGAAACTACTGGATGCCTATCAAACCGACAGCGGTTTTTTTTTTTCAGAAAATTTTCTACAAAAATCAATCATGTTCAATAAAGAAATTTTTTTTCACTTACATCGATAATGTGAAAAATCAACAAGAAAAGGTCATTTTACCATTTGTTGGATAACGTACTGTATCTTTGTCGATATTGGAGGATTAGCTGAGATAATAAGTAAATTTTATAGCCTAATGTACCCAAAAGGTCCCCCTGAATCGGTAGATAGATCGGTTAAGCGGTTTTCCTGGACCAATCGTTTGAATTTTGAAAGAAATAAGGGAACAAGGTTTTTGTCCCTTGAATTTGAGCTAACCATTATTAATTTAATTCTTTCAATTATTAGTGAATTTTGTATTTTTGGAAGATCGAAAAAAAATTTTTTTAGTTCATCCGAGGATTGCATGGCTGCCGGCAATAAATTCAGAAACTAGAGTCTTCAGGCTTCAAAAGTTGATTTTTCTATTTCTCATATACCATTTTTCACTGAGATACAGCTTGTTGAAAAACCCCGAAAAATTTGTAAAATTGTTGCAAGTATATTATATGAAGATATTGTGAAAAAATTTCTACTACATACTGATGTTTCCACGAAAATAGAAGCCAGGACCCCTTCAAGAAGAAGCTCAGGTACCCCTTACCCCTCGTGAGGGATGCTTGACAAACTCCCATGTCGTATAGTGGAAGTTTAAATTAAACAACATTCACGAAGATACAAGTTTTATGCGTTACTCTGCATATTACCTTTTGTGCTGTTCTCAAGAAGTAATCAAACAAGGACTCTTTTCAGCGTGTAAAGACGCTGAGAGCTTTACAGCAGAAGTAATGGGTTGCCTTGAATCTACGTTTTGTATTCCTCCACGCCAATATTAAGCTTTGACCCCATTCGATTTAGCCGTTGAACTGTCGAACCTAAATTCTGGTGGTTTGAAGCCGGATTCCTAATTGGAGAAATCCAGGAAACGTCTTCGAAAGGACTGTTTTTCGATAAATATTTCGGGCACTCCGGAACGACAAATCATCCCTGAAAGCCACGGCGAGAGCGTAATATCGAAGGAGAATTGGGGATTGGGATTTTAAACCTTCATCCCTAATGGGACTCGGTCGAAATTAGGGTCGGCATTTTTCTTAAATATTGATTCACCCCGGGAGGGAGAATGATGTAATTTCGAGTGTAATTTGGACGAGAAGATCTGACAGCTGTACTGACAGGCTGTCCTGAGATCTAACTTATCTTCTTTTCTCATTCCAAAACAAACTTCTTTCAATCACCAAGAGACTCTCTGAATGTAAATGATGTTGTTTCAAGATTTGTATTACGATTCCTCTGATTTTCTGGCTAAAAAAAATCTCTGTTCTCAAAATATATATCGTGTCATTTTATTCGGAGCTCTCATAAATTCTTTATTTTTGAATTCATGATGTCCATTTTGAACAGGGTGGTAAAATTTAGTAGTGCATCTCCTACATTGAAATAGATCGAAAGGAAAGATATTCTGTTCTTTCGAGAAATATAAATTTCTGAAAACTGCTCTACCCTACGCATTTTCCGTGTCACAGGGTGATTTTGGAATTTGGCCAATTATCATAAAATTCATAAGTGGCTATAATTTCCTCAGTATTGCAACTACACTCTTGTAATAAAAACATCTTGAGGGCAGTTTTTTCAGTGGTGGTTTACTGGTGCTATAGACATTTCAGTTCCCCTTCAAATTTCAAATGTGAACTATTATGTGCTATGATATTTTTCATAGACTTTTCCTGAATAACTTCAAAAATAAATAATATCGTCGGTCCAAGGCCGAAGTAACGAATGTGCTTTCTTGATGTCTCGACAAAAACGTTCTTTCAAAATTGAAGACAGTGCTATAAACATAGATTTTTTTTGTGATACTAGGGTAGAGAGAGGAGAGGGGGATAAGCAAACTCTTTCGCGATTTTGGCATTAATACCATGACTTTAATCGCGATATAGTGCACATAGACAAAAAGCACATTCCTAACTTTGGTATTAGACAACGATATGATGAACATGCTTTTAATATATACGTCAATCGAAAGCGTTGAGTATAACTTCTCGAAAAATTTGTATGACGTTTTCAGAGTTTAATGAACAAAAATCTTTATACCACCTTCAATATGATGTTGGGACTCAGGAGGATATATAAATGATAAACCTTCATTATTTATAAAAAATTTTGAAAATTCACTTCGCTCAACATAATTAAAAAAGACTTTCTTCAACTTCCGTGGAAACCAGGATTAAAGATGAAAAAATCTGTGTTGAAATACTGCTGATAGTAGAAACTGAAAGTGTCGGGTCTGTATAATAATATAATTATAACTTATGTTTTCTTAATCAATTGAACAGCTCACAAATGTGGAATTTGAAAATTGAGTTGATGAATATAAATCAAAACCGAAACCTTCTTAAATTTTGTTGATGGAAAACTTGTTTTTCGAAATTCTCGATGTATATCATGATATATATTCATGAAATTGTCTAATAAAAGTCTATCGAAAATCAAAACACATTATGGTTTCTATTCGAAAAAAAATATTTTTTCAATTGCTCTAAAACTTAAAATTTCGATAGCTCCTAGCAATGGTAAAAAGTACTGAAAAATCTGCCCTTAAGATGTTTTTTCGGGGGCGTAGTCAATACTGAGGAAATTAAAGCGAATTATAAAAATCGTCCAAATTCTATCACCTTATAATACGGAAACTATAAACCGTAACGGTATTCAGCAATGTTTTCTCGATAAAACAGAACAGTTTTTTTGTATTTTTTTTTAATTCAGGAGCTGTGGTACCCAATCATCAAATCTGACCACCTTATTCAGCAGACATATTCAAACTGGTGACATCCTATACGTCTTCCGTATCGAATGTTTCAACATCGACAGATGACGGCCAATTTCAATTTTATTTTTGTTTTTAGTCAATATTCTCCTTCGAAAAATACAGGATATTCGTAAATAGGAGTTGCGAACGAAAAAAATCAGTCCCTGGCAAAATCCTATGAAAATGATTTGCAATTATCGCGAAATCACAGAGATATTGCATTGTAGAAACCGAGAGAACTATACCTGCTATAATAATAATTGCACCGTTCATATCCATGGCAATTTCAATGCACACTTTGATAATACAGCCACAATTACTATGTAACCTCAATTCGACAAGTAATGTGAGTAATATTATATACACTGTGAATCCTGTTGAACTGTACTCACCGCTCACAAAGGTAGAGAACATTTAGCCCGTTTCATATGCATGATCTTTAAATATTCATTATGATTTTCATATTTTCGAAATGCTTTATTTTGCAAACGAATTATCACACAGTATCATACATTATACAAAGTAGAAAATAGATTTCTCTATTTCAGTGTCTTAATGAGTTCATTGCAGTACTAAAAGTAATGCTTTAATGAATTCATTACAGCATTGTTTTCAGTTATATTTTTCATTATTTGGTTGTCAGTACTGACCTTCGATCCTATCAATTCTCAAATGAAATCTATTCAAATTACGTAATCTGTCAACCAGTCACACCAACTGCCAAGATACAATACAAAAGTCACTAATCTGAATTTTTATATGAATTTCGAGTGTCCTTCATAAAGCTTGACTGAAATAGAGAAAATATCGTCTAAAACTCGTGGCAGAAGGCAATTCCAACACTCATGCTATCGAAAACTCGCTCCTTCGAATTTCGCATTCACGTTGGAATAGTAGCTCATTCTGCAACTTGTTTCAAAATATACTATTCTCTTCTTATGTGTCAAATCCGTTCATTCTGCCAAATCTCGTAGAACAAAACAATGTTTAAATATTTCATTCTAACACTGTTTTCAGTAATATTATTTGATGACATAGTAGCCTCCTGCCACGGATTTATTTAACATCTGTCAAATTTTATGAGATAGAAAAAAGTTCTGCCAATCAATATTTTTCAAAGCAAAAATTACTGAACGATATTTACGGCGATATTTCATCAATTTCGATAAAAATTTAGCGAATTAGAGAAAATAATGTATGATACTCGTACAGAAGGCTGATTCTTACACTCGCCACCGTGTGGCTCATTTTTGAATTTTGTACTCGTGTAAGAATATCAATGCCTTCTGCACTTATATCATACTATATGTTGAGATTTGATCAACTATCCGAGTTTTTTATTGTTATTTTTTGATTTATATAGAGTCAAGTAAACGAATTCGATTTAAAGTTGGCAGGTGAATTCTTTTGAAATATTTTTATGTGACAGCGTCTCTCAGAAATAATATGGTCGAAAGAAAAACGTGCTCTGAATTGTTCTGTTCATTTAAAAGTCTTTTGAAACTATAAATCTATAGTTTGTAGAAAGTTTTGCTGTGCAGAACAAGTAGAATTAGTAGAGTCCATAGGTATTTCTGTTTGTGTTCAATAAACTGAACATTTTGTCGAGATTGGACTTATTATTTCTCAAACAGAAGAACCCAAATCCACGGAAAATAACAACACTATATCAGTTTTCAGGACTGGACTGTATTTTTTTTTATATTATCGTAAATATTCAAAAATCTGTTATGGGAGTTCAAACTACCTTGTGCACCCGTCAATGAACAGTCATCAACAATTGAATTCGGTTATTAAGAAATAAATTTCTTGGTATTTAAACAGTAATCAGTAACAAATTTGTTGCAAATTATAATCAATGGACACTTTGTTTTGTTATTAACATGTGTATTTAAATTGAGGTGATTTTTTTTAATGAAACTCAGGTCGATCTGATTATGAGATTTGGTTAGAAGTGTTCAGTCAATGAATAAGGTGGTTTATTTTCGATCAGCTTCGAATACTCCCGACATATCCACACTACAACTCCATTTCGAGTGTTTCATGGATCGAGAAATCGGGGAACAAATCCATATATTTTTCAAAATATTATCCTTTCTCTTCGAAATGAATTCTATGAATCTGAATTTTCTAGAACCCACTTTTCATCTTCCATCCTACTTTTGATAGACATTGTCCATTCATGGGTGCATCGAAGAACTTTCAAAAAATATCGGATCGGTGAAAAAGTTTTCCCTGACTAATCTCCTCGTAGCAGATAAAAAGCAGGAAACATAAATATTCGACGTTTGCTAGAAAAACTTTTCCCTTTTTGCAAACTCATCAGCTATGCGGTGTACCCAGAATGGAAGTGTATGAGGCGAATCGAACCTTATCTGTTTGCTCACCGTTTTCGCAATCACTTAAAAGAGTGAAAAAGAGCTATCATCCTTCGGGGATGTCTCAGAAGCTGGAATCCAGGGCTTCTGAGGAGCTCAAGAAGATTTGTTACGATGGATATTGATGTTGGTTCGTATCTCGTTACTTCGTTATTTCGCAGAATCATCCGTCACAGCTAGTTTGAAAAAGAAAATTCTTTGCCTTTACGAAGGCACATCGAGAACATTTTTGAAACATAGATGAATTCGAAATAGTAATCATCAAAATGAATACCACCTTCAATTCCCAGGCTCAGAGATCTTTTATCATGAGGTTGGAGAAATGATATTAGATTTTGTCACTGAGATATACCGGTTTCGGCCTTGTTGGGCCTCATCAGTATCCTGCACATCTCAGGACAAAATCTACATAAAAAACTTCAGAATTTATAGCAATTGGTTATGAAGTAATGAGTAAAATATTACAAAGTACTAAGGTGGTGAAATCCAATTGCGTCAAAATGAAGTTTCACATCTCCAATCAAATGCAAAAAAAGAAATCTGTACTTCCTCTTTCACTGAATGAGATTTTAGCAGTGGTTCTATTCAGGGCCCGCTTGCTAGTTTCTCAAAGTGATGGAAACGCCCAATTCTTTTTGTGACTGTGAAGCCTGATGTTTTTAAGAAAAATAAAATTCTTTGCCTTTACGAAGGCACATCGAGAACATTTTTGAAACATAGATGAATTCGAAATAGTAATCATCGAAATGAATACCATTTTCGATTCCCAGGCTCAGAGATCTTTTATCCTGAGGTTGGAGAAATGATATTAGATTTTGTCACCGAGATGAGAGATATACCGGTTTCGGCCTTGTTGGGCCTCATCAGTATCCCACACATCTCCAACCTCATGATAAAAGATCTCTGAGCCTGGGAATCGAAAATGGTATTCATTTCGATGATTACTATTTCGAATTCATCTATGTTTCAAAAATGTTTGTAATTAGATAATATGTGATATATTTTTCGATATGATATTGTAATTTTTTATTCATTCGTTTTTAATGATTGAACACCAATATGTAAGTTATAATCCAAACAAGTGTTCGGATATTAACTGATACAAAAAGTTATTATTAAAGAAAAACAAAATATTAATACAGGGTGTACCAAGTTCGACGGCCTATTAGGCGTTTCTAGAGAACTGGACCTATTTGAAATCTAAAAATTAGGAATATATTATTGTTTGACATTATCTACCGAACTAAAATATTCTTGGAGCCTGGCCACTTACAGTTTATACAGGGAGTGAAAAAAAAATTTTTATCTGGTTTTTGTAGTCGAATTTGATAGAGTATGCAATTCTGAATACATTCGTACAAAAATCGTTACATTCGTCGAAATACTTTCCCAAATATCGAGAAAAAACTGAAGAAAAAATGGAGATAAGTGTATTTGGTACAGGGTGCTGCACGGAGGATGGATGGTTTTAAAAAAATAATAAAAGCGTTAATTTTCACTCAAAAACTCATTTATTGACGGAATCAGATTCTCAAGGAAATAGCATTTGAGACAGTCAAGTGTGGAAAATCACATCAGGCATTTGGTGGCCGAAATCGGTGATGCAGTGCTGGAGGCGCTCTTGGAAGTTCGCGTAGACACTAGGGCTCGGAATTTTAAGGATGAAGTTATTCGAATATTCGTTTAGCCTCTTATTCGAATATTCGAATAAATTCGAATATTCGAATTTATTCGAATAAATTCGAATATTCGAATATTCGAATAGTCGAATAAATCAGACTATTCGAATGAATGCGACTATTCGAATATGGCTGAATGAATATGAATATTAAATTCATTATAGATAATTAGCTGTTTTTAAGAAAAGAAATAAAACGGTAAACAAAAAAATTCTTCGCCTTTACGGAGGCCACACCGAAAACATTTTTGAAACATAGATGAATTCAAAATAGTAATCATCGAAATGAATACCATTTTCAATTCCTAGGCTCAGAGATCTTTTATCCTATGGTTGGAGAAATGATATTAGACAACTAGCTGTGATTTTAAGGCGATAAAATATGAGAAATTGATACATGCCTGCTTGTCTGTCGACACGATACCAGATATTTAGAGTTCACTTCTTAATTTTAATATGAAATGAAAGATGATAACTATAAGAAATGAAAGACTCATTTCTGTATCGAAATAAATGACTATTGAAAAGTTCGTCTTATGAATCGAGTAAGTTGAATTTTTAACGAACTCAAATAGAGTCCCTAAATAAAAAAAAAATTGTTGAATCAATGAAAAAAAATGTCTTCAATGAGAAAGTAGGAATAAGGTATAATCCAAACAATAAGTACAAAATCTTAAAGAAAATATTTCTTATAATTTATACAATTACAGATTAGAGCTGAGGAAACAAAGTTTCTTGACATTTTCAGATTTCAGACAAGAACGTTTGGAATTTACAATGTTACCCGCTTTAGAAAATGACCTTTCCGATGGAACAGATGTAGCCGGTATACACAGATAACGTTTCACGAATTTTATTAAATTCGGATATTTGTTTGCGTTATTTTTCCACCACTGCAGAGGACACATATTTTTGGAAATAACACTTTCCGAAATGTATAAGTCAATTTCATTCAATGTTGTCGTCAATTCATTGGGAAATAATACGTCCATTGCAGACTTTTTAGCATTGTT
The DNA here is from genome assembly GCA_038502775.1 of Hippodamia convergens. Lineage (NCBI taxonomy): Eukaryota > Metazoa > Arthropoda > Insecta > Coleoptera > Coccinellidae > Hippodamia > Hippodamia convergens. The sequence continues at coordinate 29,503,614 of CM076614.1, forward strand.
TTGATCAGTTTCTTCTGTATCGAATGATTCCATTTGATTCTCAAAATATTTTTTTGTTCTAATTGAAGAACCAATGAATCTTTCTTTATTTTTGAATCGTGGGTCTAAAAATGTGGCCATATCGAATACATTCAAATTGAGAGCACCTCCTATAGAATCACAAAAAAATTCTTTGAATCTACACTCAAATTCTTTTCGTAAATTGAATTTAATATTCTTCAAGAAAGCAGTTTCCTCATGACTTGCTGTTTTGATGAAGTTTTCCATCAGGGATTTGGCAATAGGCATTACCATTGAAATGGTGGTTTGGGATTCCGATGAAAATAAATTTGTTACAATTTCAAATGGTTCCAAAATGGTTATGATGTTTTCAATGATGGTCCACTCCTCTTCATTTATCATAAGTTGAGCAGCCTGCGTTTTGGATGTGGTCGTTCTATCAGATAACACTCCAATTATGGCTTCACGTTGCTCTAAAAGTCTTTTTAACATATAATATGTTGAGTTCCAGCGTGTCCTAACTGACTGAATCAGTTTGTGATTTTCTAAACCCAATTGATTCTGTTTATTCACTAAAGCTCCTGTTGCTTTATTTGAATGTTTGAAATGAGCAACTAAGCTGCTACATTTAATTATGATTGGCTTTATTGAATTTTCATCCAATATTTTATTGAGCACTAACTGTAGTGAATGAGCAAAGCAACAAATAGAATGGGACAGTAAATCTCTAGTGGCTAAGACGATATTCGAAGCATTATCGTGGACAATTCCGACGCATTGATTTGTAATTCCCCATTCATCCATTATATCCATCAATTTATTTTTCAAATTCAGAGCTGTGTGTCTTTCTTCCATACTCTCTGTTGTGATGTTACGTGTCATGTGTTGCCAAGATTCGTTTATATAATGACATGTCACAGTTATATATGTTTCATTTGTCCTGGAGCTCCAATTATCAGTAGTTAGGGCCAAATATTCTACATCTTTTAATTCTTTCATAAGTTTTTGTTTTTCCATTTCAAACAAGGCATCAATGCGCAGCTTTATCGTCTTTGTTGTAGGAATTTTATATATTGGAGCAATATAAGACAATAAACTCTTGAATCCTTCATTCTCCACAAATGAAATAGGTAAAGTATCAATGCAGATCATTTTTGTGATTAACTGAGTGATAATCTCTTCCTTTTCTTTCGTAACTTTTACGGTGGAAAAAATATCATTAATTTTAGATTGCGTTTTTTCGACATGACTTGTAGATGCTGAGGAAGTAGAGGGCTGGTTTGAATATGATATATCGGATTCAGATGATTCCATTTCGCGTTCTGTCCCATCCTTTCTGAAAAGATAACAAGAGATCATCGGAAGCACATTATATTCTGATACGCAGGACGGGCAGTTTTAATTTTTATCTTATGAATGAATGTAATCTTAATCATATTATATACTTTACTGACTTGATTGAAAAATATTCTCGAAGAGAACCTTAACAACATATATTGCTCTCCTATTCGTTCGAAACTTAAAATATGTAAGAGAGTTATCGCTAAGAAAAAAATAATTTCTATATTGTTTCCAATTATAGGTTTGGAATACCGCGTCTTTTTAAATCTTGAACTGATTATTCTCAATTTTTAATTTGGTAATAATCAAGATACCAAAATAATTTTGTACTTTGAAAATCGAATGTTCGTGAATATTTTCAGTCAATTGATCACAATTACAAGAGGGAATAATCTTCAACAACTCACCTGTTCACAATTGAATGATGTTTGTTTCTTAAATGCGTCCATAAATTACTTGTAGTACTATGGGCACCTACATTGTAACTACAAAATTTACACTGAACTCGATTTTCTTCTTTGATAAAATACAGCCAAATTTTGCTACGCGATGCCATCATTGAAAAAAATTATTGAATTATGCTTCACCAACTAGCGTGTGACTCGAACGAGTTATCAATTCTAAATAGTGGGTATTGGTACCAATTTTTTATGCCTTCTTCTGAATCTCTTCGTACCCACATCTGGTAAATTTTTCCAATTGTTCGCATTTCTACTTTCTATTCTATTCGAAGATTGCTGAGCCCTTTAACTAATAGCAACCATCACAGCTGGGAGCATCCCTTTCTTTTAGCCTGTTTGCTCCACATGTGTTACACAGTTGCATAGTCTAACACGAGCTGCAGATTGAAATAATACGAATATTCGAATGATTCTAATAATAAGAATATTCAAGAAATCTTACTATTCGAATAGTACTTCGAATATTCGAATAATTCGAATATTCGAATGGTACATCGAATATTCGAATAATTCGAATATTCGAATGGTACATCGAATATTCGAATAATTCGAATATTCGAATAATTCGAATATTCGAATTTATTTGTCGAGGATGAATTCGAATTTCGAATAGTCGAATATTCGAATATTCGAATTATTCGAATATGATTCCGAGCCCTAGTAGACACTCTCCAACATCGCTCTCTCAACTTGGGCAACTTCCACGCGAATAGCCCTTTTCAATTCGTCCAGAGTTCGGGGCTTGGTCTCGTATACTCTAGCCTTGAGGTGTCCCCATAACGAATTGAAAAGGGCTATTCGCGTGGAAGTTGCTCGAGTTGAGAGAGCGATGTTGGAGAGTGTCTACGCGAACTTCCAAGAGCGCCTCCAGCACTGCATCACCGATTTCGGCCACCACATGCCTGATGTGATTTTCCACACTTGACTGTCTCAAATGCTATTTCCTTGAGAATCTGATTCCGTCAATAAATGTGTTTTTGAGTAAAAATTAACGCTTTTATTATTTTTTTAAAACCATCCATCCTCCGTGCCGCACCCTGTATTATGTTTGTTATTCCTAACCTAGATATCGTGAGCACAAACCGTTTTCACATTTCTGAAGGCAAAGAATGTGGAAATATTGTACGTTTTTAGAATTTTGAAGAACCCTTCACAGGGTGTTCCAAATGTTCAAAAATTGGGATCAAGATTGACCCATAACTTTCGTTATTCAAATTAGAACCCTATTTTTTTATGATTGCGTTGGATTGTGCGAAGAAAAATGATGACAATATTCCAACATATTCATGCTCCTGAAATCAATAATTCTTGAGTTATTCAGGATTTCCTGATTTCATGTCGTACGTACCGTCAAATTTATAGAATCTGTTTCATATGAACAATGACTTTGGTCAAAGAAGATGAATTACTCAAATAACTCACTAGTGACTTTCCCTTTTCTGAATTCATTTATCATTGTTGATGTAAAACAGATTTCATGAATGGAAACAGAAAATCCTGAATAACTCAAGAATTAGTCATCTTAGGAGCATCAATATGTTGGAACATTATCATCATTTTCCTTCGCGAAATCTAACGCAATCATAAAAAAATAGGGTTCTAATTTGAAAAACGAAAGTTATGAGCCAATTTTGATTCCAATTTTTGAAGCAACATTTGGAACACCCTGTGACAGGTAATTCAAAATTCGGAAATTGTACAATATTTTCACAGTCTTCGTCTTCAAAAATGTGAAAACAGTTTGTGCTTACGATATCTAGGTTAGGAATAACAAACATAAAACCGAATACACTTATCTCCCTTTTCTTCAGTTTCTTTCTCGATAGTTTGGATAGTATTTCAACGATTTGAGTACGAATGTATTGAAAATTGCATACTCTATCAAATTCGAAAACAAAAAACCAAAAAAAAAATTTTTTTTTATTTTTTCTTCACTCCCTGTAAAACTGAAAGTGGTCAGGCTCCAAGAATATTTCAGATCGGTAGATAATGTCAAACAATAATAAATCTCAATTTTCAGATTTCAAATAGGTCCAGTTCTCCAGAAAAGCATAATAGGCCGTCGAACTTGGTATCAAACGACGATACTTCAGTATCGAAAGTTTATTAAATTTGACTGTAGAAATTAGTAATAATCTATAATCTAGTACATGGACCAGTAATATTAATCGAACAGATTACTGATAACTCAAATTCCTAATTCGATGTTCGAAGTATATATCATAAAATTCAATGAAACTCAATGAGACTTCTTCAAAATGTTGGATAATAAATGAAGCACAATTCTCATTGAAGTGAGATCGTAAACAGACCCTGGAAGAAGTCGAAAACGTAATGGGGCGACTTTAAAAATTATAAGTCTCTTGGGAAAGATGAAATACCAAGAGATATCTTCAGTTAGGGTGAAAAAACACTCTGGGAAAGATTTTTATCGCGTACTTCATGGAGCAAAGAAGAAATATGCGATATAGAATGAACAAAATATAAGCTCACATGCATTAACATGTGGAGCTTCCCCCTTGATCCTATCTAGCGTTTGACCTATTGACATATAACACAGAAAGCTGCTTTGTTCAAAGTGGATTCATACATAGAAGGTTAATATGTGCTCAAAGATCCATCGATCATTAGACAAAATATACTGGGGAAATGTGATAAACACAACGCAATGTTTGTTCGATATCTCTGAGCAGAAAATACTTACAGATCTCGAATAAAATCATGGAAAAAATGGAATTTGAATGTTACATTTGAATGAGCTCCTAGTCCAGTAGAACAGTGGAATAATCGAAACCTCATGACGATTCGATAACAAACAAAGAACTGGACTGTTGGAATGGCAAATCTCGGCAGGAGTGTTTGAAAATAAGATTCGCGTAAATCAAAATGTTAACGGCTGAAGAGAAAATTCGAATCATAAAATGGTACTTCGGTGGTCAATATATTGCGGAGATAATAAATTCTTTTTTTGTTGCCTTTAAAGATGATCGATACCTTCACGTTCGGCTATTTCCAAAATAGAGAGAAATTCGAGCAATGTACAAACATGCGTCATTGCATTATTGATAGACCACTGAAGACCAACAGTGAAAGACGTTGGAAGAATGAAGTGAATGTGTATGCTGCTGTTGAAATCAATGCACCTTGTTCTAGCAGACCAATTGCTGGACAAGTCGATTTGGGCGTTAGAACTATTCGGAATATTTGGGAAACAATTGGTTACCGATGTTATAAGGTGCGAACCTCTCAAGAATTTTTTTTAGAAGCCCATTTCAAATGGAGGCAATTTTCAAACAGCCTAGCTATCGCATCTCTCTTTATCTCATCTAACGAATAATGTGTGCATTGCAAATTGCAACCCGTAGCACCAATAAAGATACTCCCTCTCCTGCCAAGATTTACCATTCCAACAGTCCAGTCCCATTATTCGTTATGAAATCGCAATGAGGTTTCGATTAATTCACTTTTCTACTAAACTCGGTGATCATTCGAATTTGTCATTGAAATTCTTATTTTTTCATGATTTCATTCCAAATCTGTATATCAACAAAGAATGTGAGAAAAATCTCCACAAATATTATAGTATAAGATCCGAACTTGAATAGAATAAAACCCATTTTATAATAAATTACATATATTACAAAATATATTGAAAATTGATCGCTTCAAAAATCCTGGACAGAATTTTTTCAATAATTATTGTTTCAAAAATGATTTTTCATAACATCTCATTCAGGACTCAAATTATGAAATATATACAGGCTGTCCCACCAGGATTGCCCATTAGAAGTTTATGAAGAAATAATTATTCGATCAATTTCAAATTTGGTGTGGGGATATAAGCCAAGTGGACGTTCATTTATGATATATTTTCAGATATCGATCACTTCCGCTTTCACCGGAAATGGTATCAACTTTCTTATTTCAAATGAAACACCCTGTGTATTATTAGTTTTTTGGATATATCTTCTAATGCCACATTCATTTTATGTATCATTCCCTATAGCCATCTGAAGCCATTTTCGAGTTATTCACTGTTTTGTGCAAAAATATACAAATTGAGGCTTGCAGAACACTGAAAATTCAATGAAAGCGCAACGCACAATCTCAGATCTGTTTTTTGAAAAGGGTTACTGACAAGATATTGGACGTCACTCTGTAAAAAAATAACGTTTTGATAAACTGGAAAGTAAAATGAGAGTGTCAAAGTTGAAATTCAAAAAAAGCCAAATACTCGATTTTTTTAAATGGAAACCATATTATTTTCATTCACCAAATCAATTTTTGAGATAAAAATAGGTAGAGTTTATTGGGGTTCCCTATGTCTAAAATGTACCATTTTCGAGATATTCAGGAGAAACTGTTGGAGTGTCAAAGTTTCAATTCCAAAAATGGTAGAAATTCGATTTTCCACTGCCATTCCAATTTGTGAGGGGAAAATAAGTGGAGTTTTTCAAGAGTTTCTTATATCTAAAATGTAACATTTTCGAGATACTCAGAAATAACTGTTGGCATATTATAATATGTGAGGTATCAATTATGATCTATGTTCATCCATTCATAAGAATCTGTATGACTTCATTCAAAATAATCTAGGTTTGTTCCAAATGAAGAATTTATCGTGCAATGTATTGGCAGAATTCTGTTCCAGAATGAATGAGGAAAGCCACCAACAAAAAAATATTGAGAAGGTGCTAAAAATGTTTGGATATAGGTGGACGAAATTTTCAAAATATGATATGATTCAATTTTTTATTCTGATATAATATATATATAATAAAAGTTCGGGAAGTTTCATGAGCTGTTTTATAAGTTTTGCATGTCAATTTAAGCTTCCGCTATGTCTGTCATATTTAAACACGTTATTTTCATTATGAGCAGTAAAAAAACTAGTGGTCGTTTTCTTTGAACATTGAAATGAGTTTTGAGGAATATCAACAACAGAAGCATATCAAAATATTCTGAATGAGGTCAAAGATTAATTAACTATTGTCTTCAACAAATTTAGTCCTAAAAGAGGTTTGCTTATTTGAAATACTTAAATTTCGACGCGTGTATTCGGAATGAGTGGCAGAAGGTAGAGAGATCCGAAGAGAGATGAAGAAATAGAAATTTGAGCAAGATCTGGAAGAGGCTCTAGGGAATAGCTGAATCGAGTTAATAAGATAAGAAATTTCAGAGCTTTTCTTTTAAGGAAGGTTGCGCGAATATTTCCTTAACTTTTATTCATCGTGAGGGTTTTAGATATATGCTTATTGATTATTTGATGTTTAATATTCATTCCGTATTTTGTAGTGAGGTTTTTTGCTTATCGTTTCTCAAATATACATCTATGCACAGAATCTGCATATTATGGCATCGAATGGAAAAATACTTGATATAGTTTCCCTATTTCAGTATAGTAATACGTTCATTACAATACGGGTAAAAACGGGGTTTCTTTGAGCGTTTTTTTTTATTCTCACCCATATATCTTAGGTGAGGCAGCAGAAGAAAAACTCCTGAAAAATATATATCCGAGAGTAGTTGGAGCTTTTTTCTGAGAAAAAAATAAGATTTTGTGATGATGAACAACACTTTGTTCATCATCATTATCATTATTTCAATTGGTATCGACCTTTGAATATTCACATGAAAATATGAAGTTGTAAGAGATGTTCTCTCGGTGTGGTCTATCCGCTTTTGCGTCGTTCTTGTCGTTCATTTTTGTCCATTATTGACCATATTCGTTAGCTATCGGTTGCAGCTTTTTTAAGTGTTTTTGGGTTGGCGACATTGTGAGATTAATCATAATGACATTCATCGTAGTTGTCAATTGTCATTATTTATTTACTTTTTTCAAAATTTGAATTTTGAAATTTTTCCAATCATCTATAGAAAACGGACATTTTTTAAAATATTTCATCAATCTAGTTAGGTTTCTCCCTAAATTTACTACAATTATTTAAAACAGATATCAATCATTTTTATTGATAAAACAAATACATACAATTTTTAATACAATGGATACTAGAAGGCTGTAAGTATATCTTGTGTATATTCATTATGTCCAAGAGTACAATATTAGGTTCATGTTTTTTCGATTTCAGCAACCACAATGGAGGAGGCTAGGAATGGAGCAAGATGCTCATTCATTAATTTCCAGAGGAAGGGAATATGCGGTTTACATTTCACATTCCAAAATGAAATGAAGAGAACTAACGTTCCTACATGATTCCTGAGAAAACCTATGATTTCTAGTAAGCTCTAAATTTTATAACCACTCATTAACATTATGTTTATCAGCAGGTCAAAGCGAAAGCATTTTGAAGATTATAATATAAATGATGTTGCGATGGAATATGAAACACAGGATGTGGATTTTTCAGAATAAAAACATTACAGGCACAATTTTTTTTTCATCGAAGAATTTTAGCAGTTTCTTTGTTATTTATTATAGTTCAATTGTCATTTTGTTTTTCATCTTTATTAAAAAATTCCTTGGATTTCCAACAAATTAAATAGTGTTGTGAACAATTTAGGTTATATTAGTCCCACATGAAAAAGATCTAATGATCATAAACCTCTTATTGATCCCTATATCAGTACTACAAATATCTCTGAAATCATTTCCATACGACCAAACTTAAATTAATAAAATTATTTGCATGTTCGTAGGGGACATTTCGAATTTTGGAATGAAAACAATTATTGAAATGGAACACTTATATAATTGCTTATAAACAATTATTGAAATTAAAAACTTCTTTATTGCTTATATGCTTCCATCTAGAAGGGGTGCGTTGAAGAATTTGGGCATCAAACTTTCCTTGGTACTGATGGGAATCGTAGATTTCAGTATAATGAAAATTTTCACTTCTCCAATCTCAACATGAATTCTCAGACCTACAAAGATAAAAATTGTTCCTAGTCTGCATAAGCAAGGATTATTTGCTCCAAGGATTTGTATGAATATAATAAAGAAAAATTAAATTGTAAGCAGTGTTTTACAAGTTGGGCGTAAACTCACTAGTAACATCTTTGGTGACTTGTTCCTACAACTCATCTAGTTGATTATTCTTAATAACAAATGATCAATGAATCCTATAAAATGAAAATTATGATATTCATGGGTATATTATCATTCAGATGATTTTTTTTTGAAGATTTACATCGGCCATCACAAACATTTATATTATCATCTTCGAAATGTCTTTCTGTTGGATCTGCTAATAAACATAATGTTAATGAGTGGACAGATGTAAATGAAAATTTAGTGCTTACTAGAAATCATAGGATTCCTCAGGAATCATTTCCTTTCGAAATGTGAACCACATACATATTCTCTTCCTCTGGAAATTAATGAATGAGCATCTTGCTCCATTCCTAGAGAATGTTACCATTTCTTAGCAAGTATTTTATTTTTAGGGAACCTATGAAACTTGAACAAACCTATGAAATTTTAATTTGAAATCTTCGGTAGAGCTACGACTTTGACAGTGCTCCAGCCACTTCCACCATTGTGGTTGCTTAAATAGAAAAATCATGAACCTAATATTGTACTCTTGTACATGTTGAATATACACAAGATATACTTACAGCTTTCTAGTATCCATTTTATTAAAAATTGTGTGTATTTGTTTTATCAATAAAAATGATTGATATCTATTTTAAATAATTGTAGTAAATTTAGGGAGAAACCTAACCAGATTGATGGAATATTTTGAAAAATGTCCGTTTTCTATAGATGATTGGAAAAATGTCAAAATTCAAACTTTGAAAAAAGTAAATAAATAATGACAATTGACAACTACGATGAATGTCATTATGATTGCCAACCCAAAAACACTTAAAAAAGCTGCAACCGATAGCTAGCGAATATGGTCAATTCACCCTCGCTGTTGAACAACGTACTAGTCGAAATGTTCAACTTTTATTGCCCCTACTCTCACATAACTTATTCGACATACTACGGGTGTCCCAGGACAGCCCATAACAATTTGAAAGTTTTATAGCCGAGTTATTAATTTTTATCAGTATTTCATCGGTCGAACAAATTGGTATCGATGTGTTTTCCGGTATGCGTGTGCGTTTGAGAACGGCTGATAGGAAAATTTATGGAACGTAAGAACACGTTCACGCCGATCCCGAGAAAATCGATTTCTGCGGGTTAGAATTTTAGAGGAGTTTCGTTTGCTTCGTAGCGTGAATATTCCGTAAAACATTCCGCAACTACTCGAAATTATGAGGAGGCAAGGGTTTGCGTTCTGAATTCCTGAACAATCACACTTTCCGAGAAATTCATGAAAATTCCCGCCGAATTATTCAACAATGCAACTCGGCGTTTATCAAAAATATGATCATCTAAAACTAATTAATCTAAATTAAATTATAATAAAACGCATACCAGAGGAACTTTACTTGGGTTGTACTAAGATATTACATAAAATTATTAACATCATGTATACCCCGTTTCAAAATTGTTTTCATTAGAGCAAGCCATGGAATTTCAGGCAGGGCTTCAGTTCAGTGTGTGTGTTCATCATAGATTGGCATAAAGGCTGCTTTTTCCAAGTGTTTCCCTTCTCGGAAAGGGATTGTGATACAAATTCAAGATTTTGTATTTTTGTTTCAGAGTACATGTTAAATATTTTCAAACAGAATCTTCTTCCGGTTCTACCGTAAACTCGTGTGAACATGTTACATCCTGTATATTCAAACGTATTTGAATTCTTCGTTCAATTCTACACTCATTTTATGTATGATGCGCAATTGCTTGAGTTACAACCTAATTGTCCAATTTTTTGTTGTCTGAAACAGGGCTTCGAAGTGAACCTTATTAAACTATGAAATCTCATTCATCTCTTTTATAAACATCTCGTTTTATCTCATCGATAAAAATTAGGGAGTGTCGGCTTTGGATAACAAGGATGCTTCTCTAAGGGACCATTCAATCTGCTTTATTGTTACATTAACCATCAATAAAGAATCTTCATGGATGAATCGACATATTTAATTGGCAAAGCCCACTTTAAAATGATCTCAATGAGGGACGGTTTCACAAAACTTCAATTGTACCGTCAAATTAATTGGAGTCACCGCGAATTTCAAAACGAGTGATTCGATTGGTTCGACTTCAAGTAAGGTTTTTCAATCGTTCTGAAACCCGCCGTATGTCTATTATTATCTTTATTTCTGAAATTCGAATTTTATTCAATAAGTGCAAAACTACTGATTTTGAAGACAAAAAATATTTGGCACACACACCAGTTTTTGACGAGCAATCGACTTGAATTACAAAATTAAATGGTTATCATTTGAAAAAAATAGATTTCATAGTTTTATCAAGGCTCACTTTGAAGCCCTGTTTCAGATAACTTGTATAAAATTTTCCCTCAAGTTATACCAGAAACAGTATCATTGTACTTTATTTCAATCATTTGTTACAAAAACATAGTTTTCAATGGGTGATTTTGAAAATATAAATACTAATCTGCTATAATCTGTTTGACAAAAAAATGTGACAATTACACGAAAACTAAAATTTCAACTGTTGCGCATGTCTTATATCAAATTAATGTAGAATTGGAGGAAGAATTCAAGTATGTTCGAATATAGAGAGTATTTGAAATAATCAAAATTCACATTCGTTTTCGGTTTAATTGTAAGTAGGTTCGGCTTGAAAATATTTCAAATTCATGTACTCTGAAATAAAAACATAATATTTCAAATTTCAAAATAATTCCTTTCTCGAAATTCTAATGAATCACTTAAAAGTATCAACCTGTATATCAATATAACCTTAAAAATTATTGAATATGTTTTTTGAAGCAAATCAATTCGAAATTGTTGAGAATATTTTCAAAACTCTTCACCTGAAGAATTTTTTGAAAAATAGTTTTCTTCGGCTTTGACTACTGTATTGTATTGACAAATTCTTGAACTCTGCTCAATTCCAAAAGAATATACCTAAAATACACACAGCGACATCATTTCATTGTAGAAAGAGGCATCAAATCATCTAGGCTTTGGAGGAACTGTCATGTAGAGATATCATTTATTAAATAATCAATCGGAGATCACCAAAATTTCCTTCTCAATGAAGACTCTTCAGAGATCTTTGTTTTCTGAAAGACTATTGAAGGAACCTGAAATTTTCAATTTAATAGCTAATTTGTGAAACAAATCAAATAAATAGATTTTTTTTGTACTTATTAAAACTGTCCATTTTCTGACTCATTAAATAAAATACCCAATACCGAATGTTTATTTTGATTGAAATTCAGATATATTTTAGGCAGTTCAAAAAATGATACGATGATTTTGATTTTGGAACAAATAAAGCTATTTTAAGTCTCTTTGAAGGTATCACCATGTGTTTTTCCTTTGGTTGAAGCCATCGCTTTGCTATATTGAATATGCCAGTGAAAAAAATACGATAAAGAATGCGAAAACTCCTCAAAATCCTCGAGATATACCGATCATCGTATGGAAACATTCTTCCGCTCTGAACATTTCGAGAAAACAGTGTTAACGAGCTCCAGGTTCTTTCGATGATACATGACCACCATATGTAGCCTATGTGTTTATGGTACAATTTCACGCTCTACTATTTTCTTAGATATATCTTCCAGTAGCAGCGTAAAATAGCTCAAATTGGATGATTATTTATCTTCTCGACGTTTCAACCTTCCATCATCGAGTCATAGTTGTTTATTCTTCTACAAGTTACTGGGAAGACAAACAGAACATTACCTCTGGATATTTACGAAGAGTTTTCACTAATTTATGGATACCGTTCGCTTTCAATCCATCAGAATGTGTGATGAAGAATCAACTCTGTGTTGACGGAAATAAATTTCAATCATATGAAATTTACGTGAGAGCGAAATAGGGTTAGAAATGAGAGAGCTGAATCATTCCTTCAAGCTACTTGTTGGTTATTAAATCTTTATTGATATAAAGGAACGAGCAACACAAAAATATTTTAGAAGCATCGCAAACGTTTGAAAGCTTTTCTACTTCACAAACCTCGAATAATGAATACTTACGATCCCGTTAAATCAATATCAACTCTTTTCAGTTGTAATCGAATTTTTCGTCTGAGTAAACTGTTTGCTTTAGTAATGAGGTACTCGATTAATCATTCCATTCAATAGTTCCAATACCGGTAGTGGATTATTTCCACAAAACTTCGAATGTGCTATCCACAAAACTTAGTAAATTCGAACCAATCGAATCACTTGATTTGAAATTTCAACTATTCTCGGTAGCATCAATCAATTTGTTCTGTGAAACCCGCCTTTAATGTTCACGTGCTTGGACCACTTGGACCATATAAAAAATCCTTCAATTTTAATTCTGTGTACACTGCATCCCATTTTGGTTGAGACTGCACTTTAGCTATTATTAAAGATAGGGAACTGTATCACTTTTGTGTAAAGCTTTCGAAACCCTGAGCAGAAATATTCGAAATATGTACTTTTGTTCCTGAAATACAGACTCAAAACAAAATGTTTTAAAGTTGTTATTATTTCTAAGGGCATAATAAGAAAAAGATGAAAACTAATTGAAACAGATATTTTCCATGAAAATCAGTTGTTTGGAGAACTGTGTTTAAGATTGAGCACAAACTTGGTATTGTTTCAAAGAAACGATGTTTGTTTCAACTTCAAAGTTTTGCAATTTTTTTCTGTATGAATTAATATGTAACAACCTAATCTTTGATAAATTTTTCCAAACTCCTTTTGATTCCAAGCGATTCATTCAAATATATTTCGAACATTTTCTCCAATTATCACGTTTTAGCATGAACTTAAAAATGTTGAAAAAAAAACATTGCAAGAGTATTCGGGGCTTATTGGCCGTGATCCACTAAGATTCATTTCACCTAACGTTTCGCCTACAACTACGGTAGGCGTCTTCAGAGGATCTTCTGTCGACTGAATCAGATAGAAAAATCTGAACTTGCGGATACTGAGATTATTTCGAAAATCAAGAGCTGCTGTCCTAAGCTGAACTTGGAAGCCATTGAAATCTGTAAACATAAAAACAGCATGAACAGGAATGAAGAAACTCCTTTTTTATGTAGCGCCTGGTTGCCGATCTAAGAAAAAATAAAGATCAAGCAGATGTTGAGAGATAGCAATGGACCAATCAAAATCGCGCACGTAAACTAACTATCTTTTCCCACTATTAACCAGGAAGTAGATAACACTTCCGGTTCAAACACATCCACGTCAGAAATTCAACTTTCGAAGTACCAAGAACCTTCTAAAGATGTTCACAGCATTTGTAAGCCAAACGTGGGTGAAATAATTCCTAATGGACCACGGCAAATAAGCCAGGCGCACTCTTTCAATATCAGTATATAATGAAAGCCCTAAACTTTAAAACAAAATCAATATCAATATTTATCATACATTTTCATGCATGCATTTTGGCTGTGTATGTTTTTCAAAAAAGTGATACAGGGTCTCTATCCTTAGTAATATCGGAGATTCAGTACAATCTCAACCAGATTGGGACACAGTGGCTGCGTTCAGCGAACACAACAGTTGTAAAACAGTTGCAAGAATTTTCGCTGAACTCATTTGATCAGTGATCGCATGCTCAACATGTTCATTGAGCAAACGCCATTTTTTTGAGCGTCTTTGAAATACGCTCACTAAGCACAACACGTTGTGAGAACTGTCAAAGCAGAGGTTTCAGAGGTTAGATATTTTCAAACTGTAAACATTGAAAAAAGAAAATGGTCCCATGAATTGATTGATACATGAATATCAACATGTTCGACTACTTTTATTCAATTTGATTTTTAATTCCTTTCTATTATCCTTCAGAATTTTTTTTGTCCTTGCTGGCCCCGGGCATATAAGGGCCCTCCAATTGGAATACAGCAATGAGCTTCAGCCACTTCGACGCTTGCCGAATGCCGTTTTAAAATACCGATGCCAATAAAACGATCGTCTCTTTGCGCGATACAGAATCCAACAGAATTCGCCAACCGTGTCGTTTCGATGATTTGAAGCAAACAATGAACTTTCTAATGGCGCCGTTTTTGTAGCAATCGCTAAACGGGTCAGCGCCTGTACCTTTAATTGGCAAATCGAGACTCGCCCTTCATATCTGTCCAGATAAGATTGAAGCGGCGTCGTTCAGTTGAATGAATCGAACAGTATGAGGAGAAATAAAAAAATTACTTGAAAAATCTCAGTCTAGATAGACTTAGTGGGACAACATTCACACCAAGAATTATTCTTCGCCGAGTTTAATTTAACCTACGAGGGTTGCAATTAGCAGTTTTTCTTCTTATTCTTCTAAGAGCAATAACAGCCCATTTAATTTTCCTTAGTTCACTGCTGAATTTTTTGTGTCCGGACAAGTGACGATACGCTACACAGCGCCAATAATTTGGACGCTCCAATCAGACAGAGAGTGCGTACATAAACACGACCACACTACCGTCATAGCGTCGCTGTACGAAAAGCCGAAAATGGATGATTAATCATCGACTCCGTTTCGATTTCCGTCAGTTTTTTGGAACATCGGACAATGACACGATAAAGTTGTTCTTTCGTCAAAGGAAGAGAAAAAGTCAACGCACTCACCCCTTGGGAGTAAATCAGCTTTCCTCTGCGGGTGAAGAAGAACCTCATAATTTATACCTAATCAAATTATAATACCTAGCTTATATTATATATCTGTTCATGATAACATTTCAGGGTCAGGGTAAAATCAGTTTTTATAATAGGTGATATGAGTAACCATATTGAAAAGGTTAGAAACCGCTGGTCTTGCAGCAAATATGGAGTATATATTCTGTAGGGAGGGGAATAAGAAACTCCGGATTACGTTGCAATGTAATACCTCGTCAATATATGAAAATACTCCAATCACAAAAACATATTGTTATCGATTCCTTGACCGAGACGAGAGCTATCTAAGAAGTCTTCCACTCGTTCCTAACTAAGCTTGTCTCTGAGGCAGTAACAAGTGGATTTTCAAAAGATTTTTCAAAGTCAGTCTTGGTATATTAGCAATTTGATTCCGATCATCTGAACTTTCATAGAGATATTTTAAAAATTCCAACAAATTTGTTTCCAAACTTTTTCCCTAATGAATCCGTATTGCTCTTGGACTATAATACATTCTATATGTTTGGTATTATACTTGGTAACGAGAGGGACTCAAATAATTTTAGTCAAGATGGCATTATAGTACCTAATAGGCTTGTGTTCAAATTCGGAGTTATTCTGCTTTTATGAAATACTATTTGAGACTGTATCCGGATATTGTAAAAACATTTATTGGCAAAAATCACAATCATAAAATGAATAAGTCACCCACATGAAGTTAATCCAGTAAATAAAAATTTCGAAGTCATGTATAAACTCAGAGTGAATTATTCAACTAAAAACAGAGGTAATCTAGTGATGTTCAAAATGAGAGGTCAGATGAAGTCACACTTAGACTTTGAGATAGTTTCATTAATTCAAAATTAAACTCAACGTTTACAGTGATGAAGCAATCGAAATTGATTGAGAGAGCCTCATTGTTCCATCAGAAAAACAGGAGGTTGAAGTGAGATCAGGCCTTAGAGCAGATACGTGTAGTGAAAACCAAGTAGTCTAAGTTTGTTCTTCATTAAGGTATTCACAAATGTGAGAATATCATGATTGAGAAACCAATATTTTTATCTCTAACGTTGGTCTATGAAGAGAATGCTAATTAATCGATTGAGACGACATTTACAGTTGGGATCTTACTTGCTAAGATGTTCAGATGAATTGAATTGAGAATTTCATGTTTATAATGAAGAGATCATACCAGTTCAATGATTTTACCAATATTAGGGGAGACCGCTCAAGGTGAAGCAGGGACTGGGACTGTCAATCAGGTCCAATGCAAAAAAATGCTTCGGACAAAAACCTTTCAGAAGGAGGAAAGTGTTTCCCAGATACGGGAGTTCATCAGATATCTGAAACTCGAATGAGGGCGACCTGTAGACTACGTAATGGCGAGACCAGCTCAGATGGGCCACAATAGACCTTGAATCGCAATCGCAATGGAATGAAGCCCTCAAAATCCAAACTGTAAAATATTTTCTTATTCCATTTCAATTCGAATGAGTAAGACCCAAATATCTAGACTTGGAATGTCCGACGGTGAGATCTCAAGCTCTGAATAGGCCTTGCCTGCCGGAAACGAAAATGGTCCTCTCTATCGGAATCCTCTATGACCGGCAAAACTTCATTTCCATCCCTCGAATCCTCATAAAGATACTCCGGACAAATCCCGGTAAAAGCTGCACTTCGTATCGGCAGCATTACGCCGTTATTGTCCTGCTTTTTTTCGTTCCCCGTCTGCAACAATTTCGTGAACCGTTCTTGCCAACCCTCTTCACCCAGTCCGGAGGCCTCTAAATGGGGTTTGACGGCTTGGCGGAAGTTCCGACAACTGACAGGTCGCGTCCAATATCGGTACACAGCTGGGGTTACAGACACAGTGGTACGACAATAGAAGTTTCGAGATAGAAGGTCAATTATGAAAGTTTGACCGCCGCCGATGGGACAAGACGTGGTCTGTGCTTGTTGCCGGAATAAAACGGACGTGTCTGGATCAATCGAAGGAGGGTTGTGGTCGCAGAAGATTGGGGAATCTCGGAAATTGTGAACTGTCGCATGTCCCGTTGAAATGACACGTTATTAATGTACTCCGTTCAAGAATTATTGTAAAGGAAGCTGGCTTTTCTTATCTAGTTACAAAAAAGGACCTGAAACTTTCTGTACGTCCATCACAAAATTCCAAATGATAATATAACCTATAATAACCCACGTGATTTTGTTATAATATCTGTAGTAGGTACGGTGCGAGCTCATCTCTGAGCTTCCTCGAACAAACCCCCAAGTTAAGCCTCCGAATTCACTCTCTCAAGCAAGGCCTACTAAGGCCCGGTTATACAGTCCGAGCTCAAGAGCTCAAGAGTTCAAGACTGAACCCTACTTAAATTCGATAAATACGTTGTACAGTGCGAGCTCAACTCTGAACTGCCCTCAAACTAACCCTCAAGTTGAGCCTTCGAATTCGTCCGCTCAAGCCCAGTTATCTACGGCTCAAGCTGTTTCAGATGAAATGTCACATCAAATTGAGGTTATGTTTCATGTTTTGAATTATTGTTTGGTGTCTCGTAAATTTTTAATTATGATATGAGTTAACTGAAGTAAAACAAAAGTATTATTATATAATTATTATTGAAATAATTCGCAACTGCGTAATATTCTCGGATGTCAGTGAAGACGAAGATTTTGTGCAAGTAGTGGAATTTGTATTGCATTTTGTAGAAGAAATACACAATGCAAATCACCACTCACTCTCAGTTCTGGTATAGAGAGCATATAAATGTTCGTATCAAATGAAATAAGAAATTCAAAAGTCAAAATGTTAACAAGATATTTCAGCGCTGTCATAGAACAATATTACTTTGTCTTATTTTTCCCATATTTCTATAAAATATATCTATATGACACATATATATCAATTCAAATTCCATATGCATAATATAAATAGATATATACTTTCTATAAATATTTTATAAATATTATAATTTTCACAGAATGCATCGGAGACGCATGTCTAATAGAACGCAACGTTGCCATTTTCTAAAGAATCATCTTCAGGGAAAGCTTAGTTGAGCTCACCTGAAATATTGACTGTACAACCGAAAGAGATTTCTGAACCGGACTCATCAGTGAACCATGCTCAATAGAACTCTGAATCGAGCTGTGACTGTTTAACCGTCTTAAGTCTAACAGGCCGGAAGGTTAGACGTTGCCATTGTTACCTACAACGTGTCTAGTGGCACGCGTTGATATAGAAAGTATTCGGTTTTCTTGTGCAATTCGCAATATTTTCGATATAATTTCGAATTTATTTCAAATCACAATTTAATAAAGGACGGTAGGGAGTAAAACAAATAGCAATTCGTTCATGGGCGAATAATTTCTTGATATTTTATTGCAAATAATCCAGAACTCAACATGCGGAGGTAGCTGTTGTATTGAGTTTCACAAGATTACAAGGAGAATGAAAATTATTTTACTTTCTGTAGCGAATGATGTAGGTGAATGAACATCAAAAGAAGATAAAAGTCACAAGCATACACGTCACCTAATAATCACTTGAAATTAGCATTGGGTACGTTTACTTCGTCTCTGAATACGACTTCGATTCTCAAATTACTCAAGATCTTAAACCCCGATGATATTTTCGTAAATGCCCCCTCAAAATTTATATTGTAGAACTGAACAAAGTCATTTTCTTCAACGTTGGAAAATGAGTTGAGATTTCCCTTGTCTTTGAAATGACAACAAGTCGAAAAATCGATCTGATTCTTTGTACCAATCGGTGTAAACATTGTCATAATGGACAACTAATTTATGTCTCCGTTCCTCAGTATCAGTTCTTTTGAAGACGTCATGTAACTCGGTCGATTTGGAAAAATTGAAGGAAATACATCATTAGTTATTTCTCAAAATATGGGAATCTACAAAATGTTTTTCACAAAACTACACTGTCTGTTCTTTCAACTGCAACACTTATTTTCAATTTATTTATTGATTGAAAATCTTATCAAGCGAACACGAAGAAAACAGATACCTTTTTACACATTTCCCGGTCGAATTTCTGATGCGAACTATATCACATGTTAAGCTTCAAAACGGAACTGCAATTGAAAAGACGTAACATTCTGAGTCTGCTACAACCCTTTGTGGGGGTTCCGGCAATGCCGCATTTTAAAGCAACATTCTGGCCTGTTACATATCGTAGGTCTCGGCTCAAGCAATTATCTACTGCTCAAGCTACGATTCAGATGAAATGTCACATCAAAGTGAGTTACTGTTTCAAGTTCTGAGTCATTGTTTTGCCGTCAACTGTTCTTTCGAGCATTTCGACATTTCATCGTAGTGGATCAGTTCTCTGCATTTCGTCAGTTCGAGTGTTCAAAATTACTTCCAAGTATTTACTTCATATGTTTTATTTTTTCTTTCTAAGAGAAAATTGATTACAGGACAGGTAAAATAGTAGGGATCATCTATCAACACAAGTTCAGTAGTACAGGCCATGAATTTTAAGAAACGATTCAATGTCAATGCTCTTTTGGATCTTTTCATTTCGAATGAAGATCACTATTAAATATTTTTCCTTCAAGAATATTTCGAATAGTAATTCATCCAATTAGTGTCTCATTCGAATCATGAATTGTGATATTATACAGAGAGCTTCTCTAGTGCACAAATTATTGCACGGATGTCGGAGAACTTTATCAGCAACTTTGAAAACCAATCAGAAATATTCCTCTGAAATTTGTACTCGGATTGGATTCTGACATTATGAACAACATCCTTTGAATATTCATTCTCCTTTATTTCCTTGCTTTCTCCTTTCATCTGCGTATCTGTAACGAGGATCAGAGCCAGCACATTTTCCATAATAATCCTCTATAATGTACCAGATTGTTTTGTTTTAATTTACATACTCTGTTTGATGTATTTTTAATTGTATGTTCGGCATTGTTTCGAGGAGTCTGAGTCGAACTCGGGGATGAATATGAGTTTTGTTGAATGGAAAACGAGTCAGAGTTCCGAATAACAATGTCCTTCCCCTCTTTGAATGTGAATTTCGATGCGAAAGTTTGTTTCTATTTCTACATGAATTCTCTATGTTTACACCTTTTCGGTTGATTAAAACACACACGTTTTTCTTTTGCTCGAATGAAATTGTATTTTCAATCTCGATTTCAAAAATGGTCAAAATAGTAAAGGAATATCGAAATGAAAGTAAACGTGATGCCAATAATCCATGAAGTTGACTTGAAAAATCAATGAATCCCGAAATTAAAAAAGAAATCCCCATATATAAAATTGGATTTCCTACATTTTGTAGTAGCTATTCCTCATGAATCTATATTCAGTAAATATGTACAGGATATCGTAAATTGCTTGATTTTGACTGTTTCTGGTATTTCTGGGCCAGATAAATAAAAACGTTGAGAGGAGTCCTGGTCTCAATTTTCGTAGAAACGCAATTCGTGGAAACGATATAATATTTCTCTTCATTTATAACTCTATTTAGACATTTTATCGATTCCGAAAATGTATGTTCCAAAAAAAAAAAGTTATGGCACATCTTCGAAATCGATAGAATATCAAAATTCAATAATGCATGGACCAACGGAGTTCCGATTGAGCTAAATTCACCTCGAATTTAATGCTCTTAAAAACCGTATAATAATAGTTTTTCAAGAAATTAATGAATTAGTAGATATAGGGTCGGTTTCACAAAACTTCGATTGTACCGTTAAATTAATTAGAGCCACAGCGATTTGTTGAAATTTCAAAACGAGTTTTTTAATTGTTCAATTAAAGCTTTGTGAAACCCACCCATAGCGCATAATCTGAAACAAATCCTAACATTGCGCTGTTTTTGCCGTATAAATTTTTTTTCACAACTTCCTAAGAGTTTTAAACTTGTGTATAAATGGCTCTAATGAATCCTCACAACATACTCAAAAATCATAGATACATTATATTTTTCCAATTCATTATCGATTTCGACTGGCTTACATATCATGCGAATTATTTTGATTATTAACTCAATCTGCTGAATAAATATCAATTCTAACAAATACAGAGATATTAACAAATAATTAACGAATATGGCTTTATAGACCTGAATATCTCGAAAAAACATTCATTTTGGGATAAAAGTTTTAGAAAATGCTTCGAAACAATCGGGTTCTAATTTGAAAAAAATGGGCGAGAGTGGAAAAAAGGAATAAAAGGGAAGACCTGAACTGACTTGGGACGATATGGTTACAAAGGAAATTTTGAGAAGAGGGAAAAACATCACCGAAGCTAGAACGTTGGCGGCAAATAGAGAAGAATGAAAGAAAATCATCAAATTTCAGAATATTTTAGAATATGTTATTTTGAGACCCAAACACCGAAAAGGTATTATTGGGATTTTGATTATATTTGATTATATATATTTTTTTTTTTTTAATTTTTCGTCTCTTGTAATTCTTTGAAATAATTTGCGACCTCCTGTGTCATATTCTGTAAATAACGCTTTCGGAAAGAAAGCAAGAGCCTCTCTTATCGAAGAATCTCAAAAATGAGAATTTTTAACAGAAAAACCTCGAAGTTGTCTTCATTCCAACAGTATTTGAAGAGTTTTTTGTATTTCCTCATTTAAATGGAATTTTCTTTGCAAAATTCGAACTTTTGTGATCAAAAATACTCAGAGTTCAATGGACAATCTATTCATGCAATAAAAACTGGTATTTTCCATTTGAAAAACGAAAGTTCATGTCACTTCCGGAAATACCTTCAAAAAACATACTATTATAGAAATCGTTTTCTTACTTGAAGCTCACCTTCAGAATTTCAATCCTGAATCTTGTGTCTTTTTTTAATAGTATATTCTAAAACAAGTTGCAGAATGAGCTCCTATTCCAACACGAATGCGAAGTGTTGGAATTGCCTTCTGCAACGAGTATTAGACGGTATTTTCTCTATTTCAGTCAATTTTTGTGAAATACTCTCGAATTCAGATGAAAATTCAGATTAGTGACTTTTGTATTGTATCTTGGCAATTGGTGTGACATACGAAATTTGACAGATCACGGAATTTGAATGGATTTGATTCGAAACTTGATGCGATCGGAGGTCAGTACTGACAACCACAAAACGAAAAATATTACTGAAAACAATGCTGTAATGAGTTTCATTACAGCACTACTTTTAGAACTGTAATGAACTCATTACGATACTGAAATAGAGAAAGTATTTTATTGAGCTATATTCATGAATAACCCTGTATAGTATCAAACTATGGCACTGCAGCTCTTATTCCTCATCTTCATGTTAAAACTCAACATAAATTATTACTAATCAATTACTCATAATCCTAAATTTTTTTTAGCTGGGTTAGACCTCCGCCCTTCTTGATCAACTCAGTAAATTGAGTAATCATGCTGATTATTCACTCCATTTGTATTTGAATTCAATATCAAGAAAGAATTGAACTTTCTACTTCAATTTGATTTCCAACATAGATAATTACACTTGAAAATAACGATGTGTTTTGAAAAAATAACTTGAAAATTAAAAAAAAACCGAATAAATCTAGAACTAAAACTATAACTCAAGTTGCGAGGGGAAACTTTTTCATTAATGTATATAATGTTATATTGTGTATATGATCACTTTAATCGATAGTTCGATATTGGATGGTTCATTTGTTTGCTTGTGAAAATTCAGGTTAATTGAATTTTATCCGGGGTCAAAAATTTTGTTCGTCTCCATGATTTTCCATCATACCTATATCTATTCGATGAGCTTTTTGTTTTGGAAAATACTTCTCTTCATCCAAATGAAAAAAATTGTTCAAATCTTCGAATACCAGTTCACGAACGAATCAATAATAAAGTTTGTGGAACCCCTTTGTGAACTTGTTAATTTTAAAATTGTTCAATAAAATCTGATTGAAGTTCTTCTGTTGTTTCAGATGGGTGAAAAATGGTGATAACAATGGCTAATCTAGCAGTTGTGTCTTTGTTTCTTCTCACGGCCACGAGATGCCTCTCCCAAGAAGTGGACGACTGGACCAGGAATTGCAACAAATGCAAGTGCTTGTGGTCGAGCGGCAAAAAGACTGCAGATTGTACGGACATAAACCTAAACGCAATACCTCCAGATCTCAGTACCCAAATCCGTGAAATGGACTTCTCTCTCAACCCAATTTATGAGTTGGGAGTTAGAGTTTTCATGAAGAGTAACATTAGAGATGTCCATAAATTAAGATTCCAGAACTGTAGCCTAGAATCTGTCGATAAGACTGCTTTTGAAGGTCTATGTTTGCTCATCGAATTAGATTTATCGAGGAACAACCTGAAGATGATCGACAAGGAAACATTTAGAGATAACCTTAAGATGAGAATATTGAATTTGAGTTTCAACAAGCTAACAAGGCTTGAAAGTGGCCTATTTTACAACATGACGCATTTGCAGAGGATAATCCTGAACGACAATCAGATAAGTTGGATGGGTCAAACAGTTTTCGAGAAACTCCCAGCCTTGCAACACATTAACATGGGAAATAACAAGTTGAAAAGTGTGGTAAACGATTTCACCAAAACTTTGGAGAAATTGAACAGTTTGAATATGGAGGGCAACCCATGGGTTTGCGACTGCCACTTGGAACAATTCCGCAAGAAGACCTTGAGAGAAAACTGGATAACCACCCCTACAAGTTGCGCTGAACCTCCAAGGTTACGGGGCAGGTTGTGGTCTGGTTCAGACGTGTTTGCCTGTGCCCCCACGATATTGGAGCCCCAGGGTATGACTTCGTTGGAAGTTTCAACGACAAACATCTCTTTAACTTGTAAAGTTACTGGGCAGCCTTTACCAGACGTTGACTGGGTGTTGAACGGTAGAATTATAGCAAGGGATCCAAGACAAAACTCGCAGAGGTATGTCTTGGCGAAAAACATCGATGGGAACTTCACTTGGAGTAATCTGACCATCGTGAACGTAAACTATAGGGACAGGGGTGAATACAAATGTCTCGCTAAGAACCCTGGTGGCACAGATGAACACAACGTAAACCCTAATCATCTCGAGCGAGCTGGTCCACACGGCCGGCGTATCAAACATGATGAAACCGTTCGAAGGTTACTTATTCATAGTTATCGTGGCAGTGCTGGCCGCGATTTTCCTGCTGATGCTCATCTCGGTGCTGCTGTGTCGGTGCAAGAGGCCGATCCCTAGGAACGGGACAGATAGGAAGGGCGGCGACAACGAGTCCTCCAGCGAATACATCAACCTCCACGGACAGCCGGACCTGGAGAAGTCACTTATCACGGATGTCAATCCGGTTGTCAAACCGCCAAGGTTCGTGATGCCGACTCCCATGAGCATGAGCAGCGGAGGGACCGAAGTGAGCGACGTGAAGAGGAATCTTCTGGACAGTGACAGTGTTTACAGTGAGTATTTCAGTCATTGTTGTACGCACAGATCTAGGAATGTTCCATTCATCTTTATTCTAATGTGATGCTATGTTAATTTGAAAAACAGATAAATGTGGGGGTTCATCATAAATGCGAAGAAAATAGTACTTGTGATGCCACAATCATTTTTAGATGAATAACAACCAGTTTTAGGAAGGTTTATGAAAATTTAATGATCATTAAAATTTCAATCCTAATTTGAATATCGAATCCGTTGTTACCACAATATTCTGCTTAAGAGAATTGCAGTGAAACTGATTTTCAATTCCGAACTATAATAGTATATTCTAAAACAAGTTGCAGAATGAGCTCCTATTCCAACACAAATGCGAAGTTTCGATAGCATGAGTGTTGGAATTGCCTTCTGCAACGAGTATTAGACGGTATTTTCTCTATTTCAGTCAATTTTAGTGAAATACTCTCGAAATTCAAATGAAAATTCAGATTAGAGACTTTTGTTTTGTATCTTGGCAGTTGGTGTGACATACGAAATTTGACAGATCACGGAATTTGAATTGATTTGATTCGAAACTTGATTCGATTGGAGGTCAGTACTGACAACCATAAAACGAAAAATATAACTGAAAACAATGCTGTAATGAGTTTCATTACAGCACTACTTTCAGTACTGTAATGAACTCATTACGATACTGAAATAGAGAAACAAATTAACACAATCAAGAACAAAGGGTATTGAATTGAGGCCAGATGACACTTACATACAATCTAAAAGAATCATTATTAAGAACGAATCCTGTAGTATAAGATCCGAACTTAAATCGACCCTTACTGCCGAGCTGATAATAGAATAAAACCTATTTTATAATAACTTTCGTATATTAGAAAACATATTAAAAAAAGTTCATCTAGTTGTATGAACGTATGAAACATCTTTAATGTGCAAACATAAGGTTGTCTATTATTTACCTGGACGAATTACTGGATTGACAGGTATGAACAAGTATGTCGATACCAGTTACTTTCAATAGTCTGATAATAGAAGACATTTTATATCAGCTGTTTTATTGTTAACACGTTGATATAGAGTTGTCTGCAAAAAATTTGGTTCTGTTAGAATTTCAAAGATTTAAATTTAATTTTATGTGGAAATGAGTGGCAGACAGAGAGATCTTAGGGCCGCTTGCCACTTCACTAAATTCGGAACTACATTGAGTACTGAGTAACAAATCAGATGCATGGGCATAATAATATCTGATTCAGGACTCAAGGCAAGCGGCCCTTAGGCTTAAGTAAGTATACGGTGTAATTGTAGCTGACCGAACATCGCAGTGGTGTCTGATGGAACCCTGAATAGGAGATAGTGCGTATTCTCGGTACCCTCGGGATTATGGAGAGTAGAGGTACATCTTATACTACTAAAAAAAAAATAAGAACCGTCAGGCAGAAACTAAAAAAAAAAAAACCGGCGAGAGGTCCTTCAGAAAAATTGTTTGTTGAATTATTTGTTGGATAAAAACGATAAAATTGTGCTAGTGCGAATTCTATTAGATAATAACTGAAAGAAACATATATAATAAGGTACTTTCAGAATACCTTCTAAGAATAATTTTGAATTCTTCATTGTACTCATTTCCTAAAATAGTTATTTTTTTTGTCACACGTGGTGACATAGTAACCAACAAAAACGAGTGCTGCTTGGGTTAGATCAGCTTCTTCGAAAATCTTCGGTTTCAGAAAAAGCTGGCTTAAACGAACGATTTTCGAAAATTTCATAAGTTGAATCACTTAAACAATCGTCCGAGCTAAACGAAAAATATTTTTTAGCCGTTTTTTATCACAGCAATAAAGAATTACAAAAAAAAAAACGCCGTGCTGTTCACAAAATGGAGGGAAGTAGGGTACCCCTTCTCTCCATACTTTATGTACAGAGCATTCGCAATGTTTTACATTCAGGGTCCCTTCCGAGGTGTTATCAGATACGACTATGATGTTCGATCCTTTATTATTACACGGTATAATTACCTAGAACCTCTCTGTCGCTCATTTCCCCCGCATCGAAATTTCAATCTTCAAAACTCGCAAACTTCAATTAGGACCAAATTTTTTGCATTCAACCCTGTATCAACGTTTTCACAATACAAGAACATATATATGCTGATTTAATTTTTTTTATTATCACACAAGTGATACTAACTGGTACTCACATACCTGATTATACCTGGCAACCCCAATTCCTCCAGGTAACTTTATGTGTCTGCACATTCTACATGTTTCATAAGTCCAGTATAAAATTTTCTCATTATCATAAAAACCATTTTTCGAAGAACAGTTAAACATATCCTGTCCAGAATTGTTTTAGACAATCTCTTTTTAATATATTTTCTAATTAGGAAATTATTATGAGCTCGGTGAAGATCAATCTGGTTTTAGGATCTTAGAATAATATAACAAACTCAAATGCTTCGTTTCTAAAATAACCGCTGAATTGCATATCTTTGGACGACACAAGAAATATGCAAAAAATAATATGGTCCAGAGATTCATATATGGGTATATTAAAAATTGTACAACTATTATAAATTGAAAATAAATCGTTGTCTCTTTTGACGTCCAGGGATATGCAATTAAGGAAATTTCATCTCTTCTCCTCAGAACTTAGCAATACACAGATACAGATAATTCAGAATACTATATAGCCTTTATTCAGTTCAAAATAATTACATAATATAGGATACAGAAAAAAATTTCTTTAGATTAGAACAATGAATGAAGAAAAAAGACCCAATTAAAACTACATACAATTAGTACACACAAATGCCAAAAGCCAAGAAAAGGCTTTTATCGTATAGAGATCACATCAACACAAAACGAAAAACAATTTTGGTCTGAATCTTTCAATAGTGGATAAAGAACTTATTCGAAAAATACTCTCTAAAAGTCCATGAAAATGACTTCGAAGCCAACTTCTCTTCTCAATTGTTCTGAAAACAACACGTAAAGGTTACTCAATCAAATATTTCTGGATTCAGTCCAAATTCCAGATCCGAGAATAGGTTTTCAAAAAAATGTGTTTAGAGCCCATGGAATTCTTACAATTTGGATTTGCCTCCTCGCCACAGCAATCTGTGATCTTAAAAAAACTTATCTTTTTCACTTTCTTCTAGTTGGAGAGACGAATCCCGCTCACTTGACTTCGACATCCAATCGAGGAAAACCGACATGTTGGATATGCGACATCCGTATCCTCCAGACCTCCTGCCTCCATTTCCTCACAGGGCGTCTCAGGTATCCCCTGCTGGAAGTTCAGCGTCAACAGTTGCAGATACCTCGCGCTTACCAGCGCTCCACGGACCACAATCGCCTCTGCACAGTCCGTTCTACGACCACATCTACCGAACGCTGCTGCCACATTCCAGGTCCCATTCACCTTTCACCCCAGTTTCCGCACCTTTCGTGCCTAGACAAGGCTACGTCACCATTCCACGACGTCCCAGACAACAGAGTTGGAGCAGCGAGCCGCCAGAGGTAGCTGAACCGCTTTATGACAACTTAGGACGCCGAACATCGGCCACTGGAAGTTCCGTGAAAAAATTAGCTTTGAGTCCAACCAGCTGTGTTCCTATATCCGAGAACGAAGCGCCACCTACTGTGTCTGCCACGCTTCCGAGGAATCTGAATCAGAAATTGTCCCCGTCCAGGACTAATTGGGCCAGAGCAAATGCTGAAGCGTTCCAGAGTCCAGACAGGAGAAACTCGTTGTCGGTGTTCCCCGCCGTCTGATCCAAAACCCTTCAAAATTCCCCCTAGACCCCCTCCAAAGCCCAAGAAGAAGACGTCCACCGGACCTCTGTTCGAGGACGAAGGAGAGGACGGTACGGAAGTGTGTGAGATTGGCTTAAACTGGTGCTCCCCGGCACTGGTTGTTTGTAGTTGAGAGTGTGGACCAACAGACTTTTGTACACAGGGTTTTATAAAACAGATTGACAATTTTTTATTGACTTGAATTGAACAGTGCCTTCTCGTCTGGTAGATTAGTGACTAAATAAATCGTATTTATTTGTTCGTGCTTGAATCGTGACCGATCAAATTTTGTGCATACTTGTAATTTTCATACGGGCTTCCAAACGACTGATGTATAAAACAACGATTCAATTTAGGTAAAAACGAAGTTTCTTTTTCGAGATAAGAGGAAAGACATGTAGCTTAACAGACGGAAAATGCTCGGGAAGCTCCCGTTATGGTGATGACATGGAACGCTAAGTGAAATGGTAATCACGGTATCTCAGCAAGCGGGGTGCACGCCGAATTTCTTCCCTAACGTCTTCGTGGTCTGAATGAATAAACTTGCCGACCGTGATTGATGAGGACGAGTCTGCTCCATCAGTATTATTAATTTAAGATAAGCAGTGCGAGAACATGGGAGCCATCTCCATCATCATCCTTGATCTCAGTAAATCGTTGTATGTGTATGAACTCGACTGTGGTCTTATGACAGTTACAAATCGTTCGGAATCAGCCACATATAATGCTCGCTTGTACGGCAATGCCAGTCTAAATTAGCTTGCATAAGATGTCATTGTTTATACATCATTATGTAAACCACTTGTTCGTCTAAGGACTTGTAACAATACAGTGGATGACATGTCTTACCTTGTATATCGTCTGTCAGGAAACTATCATCTTGAAAATTATTGCTTTTCGATGTTCACGACCCCTCACACGTAACAAATTACATACACTCCCCTTTAATGTAGTTGATAAGACTTAAAGGATGCATTGGTTGCTTGTACCATTCATTTCAAATGATTGTTCTATAAATAAATATATGAATAAATTATATAAAAATTGTATATAAATATTTTCTATGACTGTATTCTATATTCTTTTCCAATATAGATTGCTAAATGTAATGAATTGATTCAACTTGAATTAAATCTATTTGAAGATTATCAATTGTTTTTTTCAAAGAGATTTCATTTCATAAGGAAAAAAATTTAAGTCAAATGAAAATTTCATTTAGACCTCAAAAGGAATTATCGGCCTACAGGAACAATGAGAATTTCCAAGTGTATTTAATCTTTATTGCAAAGTTTCACCCAATTTGTGGCCTATATCGCGCTAAAAACAGACAAAAACGATATTTACTGTCATCTGTAGAAACGACACACTATAGACCATACATGGAAAATATAACATCAGAACGAATGAAATTCAACAGTCATGAACATGAACAACAAAAAAAAACACAATACTACTTCAAAATAATGGAAATCTGAGTCAATTATCATCTATTTATATTATATATGTATTAGACACAAACCAATAGGCGGAATTCTTTGTGTGATACATTCTCGTTTAGGCAATCAGATACTTTACAAATATTTCCTTACGATATTTCGATAAAACGGCTGCTTCAAAAGTTATTCGATTCGATGCTAATATTGAAGTATTTTTGAAGAAAAAAATTATTCAAAAAAATCGACTTTACTTGTTTTCACGCAACCCGCCTTCTAATCATCTTCAGGGCATAGACAAAAGCCGTCTGTGAAAATACTGGCTTTGAATATTAATATTTAGAGGTCCCCTCATCGATAGTTTCTATTTTCGCTGCTGATGACAGGAAAAAAATTCTTTTTTCAATAAAAAATTTTTTGTTCACGGACCAATGGACGGATTCCACTGTATGATACATTTGATGTAGGGAACTAGATACACTACAAAAATGTTCAATACGATATCTCGATAAAACCACTTATTTGAATTCTTCTTTCCAAAATACCTCAATATAAGGTATTAATAGAGAGCTATTCTTGAAGAAAAAGTTCGAAAAACTTTTGAACGAGCGGTTTTATCGAAATATCATATGAGACATTTTCGAAGAATGGAATCCGTCAATTGGTTCGTGAAGAAAAAATTTTAATAGAAAAAAATTTTTTTTTCCTGCTATCAACAGCGGAAACAGAAGTCATCGCTGAGCGAACTCTATATATTAATATTCAAAGCTAATATCTTCACAGACGCCTTTTCACGATACCCTGAAGATGATTAGAAATTGAGTTTCGTGAAAACGAACAGAATCGATTTTTTGAATAATTGTTTTCTTCAAAAATACCTCAATATTACATCGAATCGAATAACTTTTGAAGGGGCGTTTTACCGAAATATCGTAAGGGTCATTTTTGTAGAGTATCTGATTGTCTACAAGAAAATATATTACACAATGGAATCCGTCTATTCGTTTCTGCTCTAGGAATTTTTCATTGAAAAAAGAATTTTTTTTTTCTGCTATTAGTTTGGAAAATAGAAATAATTGATGAGCGACCTCTACATATAATTATTTGAAGCTGATTTTTTCATAGAGGTCTCTTTTCGATACCATGAAGATATTTAGGGGGGGGGGGGTTCGTGAAAACAAAAAATGTCGAATTTTTTGAAACAGTACACTTCAGATTAAAAATTTTGATCATAAAATTTATAAAAATCTCGTCCATATCAGTAAATTCACAAGGAATGGTGTCTGAGTAATCTTATCAAAGCGGTCAAATTCGACGTGTTCAGAATATTAATGCAACTGAATGATAACAGTTCATGAAGAAATACGCCAACGATTACAAACTCAGTACATTCATATATTGATTTCATTTAGATATTATCTATATTCTAAAACAAGTTGCAAAATACGCTCGAAATCGTGAGTTTTGGAATTACCTTCAGCAACGAGCATTAGATGATATGTCCTCTGTTTCAGTTTTGTGAAATACTGTCGAATTGTATCTTAGCAGTTGGTGTTACTTTCGAAATTTCACAGATTACCGAATTTGGATTGATTTGATTAGAAAATTGATAGAATCGGAGGTCATTACTGACAACCACAAAACAAAAAATGTAACTAAAAACAAGGCTGTAATGAGTTAATTGCAGCACTACTATTAAAATAGAGAATAGTATTTTTTGAACAATTTTAAAAAACTATAGACGAAAGAGAATTACCTTCTGCGACGAGTATTAGAAGATATTTCCTCTATTACAGTAAAGATTTTGGAAATTCAAATAAAAATTCAGATTGATGATTTTTTTATCGTATATTGGCAGTTGTGTCACTTACGAAATTTGACAGATTACGGAATTTGAATTAATTTCATTTGAGAATTGAAAGAATCAGAAGTCTGTACTGACAAACCACGAAATCAAAAATATATCTGAAAACAATGCTCTAATAAGTTAATTACAGCGCAATTTTAAGTACTGTAATGAACTCATTACGATACTGAAAGTTCGAAAGAGAAGTTTTTTTTTTCTGTTTACAGAATAAGAAAGGACATATTTATTTTCCAATACAAAAAAAAAGTCCAGAAGTTGAACGCTGGCAGAAAATTGTCGCAAACCTACTTCACTTTTCGCACGGCTCT
The DNA here is from genome assembly GCA_038502775.1 of Hippodamia convergens. NCBI lineage: Eukaryota > Metazoa > Arthropoda > Insecta > Coleoptera > Coccinellidae > Hippodamia > Hippodamia convergens. Next base: position 29,535,836 of record CM076614.1, read on the forward strand.
TCATAGGCCTGATTTGCCTGGACTACAATAATGGTGAGTACAGGGTCAGTGTTGAAATAACACATTTATTTCAAAAATAAATTTTTGAGGTCGAAAGAATAGTTATTTTAAAATACAAGTGCAGACTGCACTGATATTCTTTAACTAGTTCAATATTAAAAAACCTGCCACGAAGGCCCGAGTGCAACACTCAGATATTCTCGCACCATTTTGTTATACAAGATGGTCCTCATGAACTAATTGGACACATCATCAGAGAAGTACTTTATTCCCATACTATTCTTTTCCGATTCAACCTTAATAAAATTATATAACCATTTTAAATATTCATAATGAGCTATCCCACCTAAGAAATCATGCCACTAAAGTTTTTTCAATATGCCTACCAAAGTCAACAAAAACACTTTTTTACCATTTTCTTCTTTTTTTCCGATTCGTCATAGCGGGAAATGATTCTCTCCCGGCCAAGATTAAGGAGAAGGAAGAATGGAAACGAAACTCCTAGAGTTACATGAACGTCACCTCTACTCTCAGACGTCCACTAGAACTAGAAATATAGTTAATCAGCAGGTTCAGCGATTATAAGATGTCCATGACAACTGACATCCCTAATTTCGAAGTTTTTCTGTTTGTTTTTTAATCGGTCGAATTTGTTTCATTTGTTCGAATTTGAGAAAGTGTTTCATGCGGAAGAAGAACTGTTAGAAGGATTCGTCTTGAACTAGCATTTTTCACATTATCAATGAAAATGGAGATATGAGTAATGAAACTCGTCTTACTTTGTTATTACAAATATTAGTCATTTTAAAAATTTTTTGACTGAATTAGGAAAAAAATAAAATCTCAGAATTAGACATAATCAAAAAAAAATGAGCTTGAAACCACATTTTTTTCATTGAAATCATTAGTTGTGCTTGATTAAAAATCAAATCAAACTAATTCAATGCGTTCATAACAAATATATATTTCTTTGAAAGTTGAACCAAACTATCATTATTCAAAGTAACAAATATCATGATTATTATATTATTTTAAAAACAATAGGTATGTAATGTCGAACAAACCGATATGATTCTAAATGTTTGAATTGATGATGGAGAGCCTATGATATTTGAATCTTTTCAACATCGTCAATAGGGGGTCACAAAAATCCAATTGAAAAAAATAACATACTCATAAGGTAATTCATCATAATATTTATAGTAATCAGATTAAATAGTTGTTGTTACTGTTATCTCTAATATAGTAAGATCTTGGCTGAGTGGCTTCACTATCTATTATTCCTTTTTTTCTATGATTTTTATGTTTGTACCAAATTTAATCGTGCCTCATTTCTTCCTTCAATTTTGTTTGCCTGTTATAGTAAGATCATCGTTTTTCTTCTAGGATAATAAGGAATTGATGTTGTTAATGAAATATTTATGTGAAGTGAAATAATTCATCATATTGTACGAATGAAAGCGATTATTGTCGATATTATCTGATCAGGAAAGCCGGAAGATGAGAAAATTGGGTAAAAAATTTTGATGACTTCAGCAGAGGATTTATTCCTCCCCTTCAGGGAAAATTCCGTTTTTACGTTCGTATCGAGTATGGAAGGGAGTAAAATTGTGCATAGTTTTAAAAATTTCAGGTAAAATTTTCTTTCCGCTGTAGACAAGTAGGAAAAAAGTTGTCTTCGACTTTTTAAAATTTTAAGAAGATCGTGAATTTTTCTGAAAATGAAATTTAATTTGGCAACTGAGGAAATAATTACGAACATTGTAGGTTTTTCCACCATTTTGAATTATTTTTTCGCAAATCTTCACCTTTTCTGAATCGAGCACACAAAAATTTTCAGAGGTGATCTGAAACCCATACCTTGAAAGTTACACATAACACACGACACCGAATAGTCACACCAATACAGGCCAGTCGTTGCAATTTCTGCAGCAAATTTCTGCATGAGGTGACACGGTTTCAATCCATTTATTTTCGAATTCTTGATCTAAATATCTCTTGACAATGGCAGCGTTGTGGCATGAAGCCCCATCTTGCTGTAGCCACATATTTCATCTTATTGGAAGGGGCATATTGACTAGAAAACTAGCCTTCTTGAATTCAAAACACAAAATCATATCTATGACTCCAAATAAAGGCATAATACAGTAAAAATAAATAGAATACAATTAACATACAACACGTTGCAGATCGCTGAAGGTTGAAAATGGATAAAAATTGTATTCGAAAAAGAAGTTCAGAATAGAATTATCTTTCGAATGACATGATAAAAAAGGTATGTCATTGGAGCAAAAGATTGTGACAGCGCCGCGACGCCTGGCGTCTTCATTTATTCCGCAGATTTTCCCGCGCATCTCAAGTCGAAATTGACTTGTTCAAAACGCCATTCACATAATCAAAAAAATATTCGGACGTTTTCGAGAAAATAGGGGTTACCAAGATGAATGAATCACCCTGTACAGTTTAACTGTTGAAACTGACATTTTTAAACTACATGAGTGGTCTTACAGGGATTGACAGTTTGTACTTCTTCTCAACAATTTCAATGGTACCGAGGTCAAGTTGCATTCGCTATTCAGTGAAAACTCATGCTTAACTTTAACATTCACCACTATTTTCAATGCCTGGCATTAAAACCCTGTATCTCACTTATGCTTTGAAAACGGGTTATATGTAATGATGCAAAAAAGATTCCCTAGGTGTTGTTTATACTGCTCTGTATGTTTATCCAGTTTATAATGAAACACTTTGAATATCGTAGCTTTCTTCATGTTATCCACATTGAATAAAAAACAATTCTACAAAATGAAAAAACGGGACTTGTTTTCAATTTTGTCGATTACAATCATTATGGAACTGAATATTTTATTCAAAAATTCCATATCTTATAGCGTCGCTTCAAGCATGACGGAACATTGTCAATATGAAACTGAGGCTCCGATAGGATTTAGCAGTGTTTCGTTGTGGAGATTTGCTATTGGGTACCAAGCAGTGTTTCGTGCACGGCTTTTCAGCCTAATTAATATTGCCGTTTTTTTATTCGTTGTCGTTTGAACTGTCTGACTAGCTCTAAAAAGTGAAATTGACCAAAAATGGACTTGGCAGGTTTACGAATCAGGCCGACGATATTCGAATTTTGCGCTCTTTATAGCTACAGTAATAGGTATCGAAAATTTCAGTAAGCACCATTTCAGCGCCATCTATACCCACTATCAGATGTCCAACACAAAGAAAATCTTAGTCGATTATTAGCAATAGAGATAGCTTTTGGTCAATAACACACCCATTTATGTAAAAGTTTTTGTTCCTGAAAAATATTCTGTTTTCTTGTGTTATAACTTGTTTGGTTTATCTATGGGAGATGATATGCCTTTCATTGGGGTCCCGTAGCGGTCTTCAAACATCTGAAGTGCCGGAAAATCATCACCTGGAAGGTCGTATCTGGTTTGAAAAAACCCTCACGACCAGAGAGCAACAATTTGTGGATTTTGAATTTGAATATTGAAGGAATTTCGAAAGACAAGTGTGATTTACGTCTCCAAATTAGCTGATGAACATGGTATCAAAGAGATTCTTCTGCAAGAAACCCACAAAGGCAACAGAATCGTCGTGAAAGAGGACAGTTTGAAAGGTTATGTATTAATTGATTTTTTACAAGTTTAGCTTGTTATGTTGAAAAAATTATCAGTAACGTAACTTTCAACAGATTCGGAAAGGGGAAATTGATGAGTTTTTTTTCATTTCTTTCAAATTTTTGTGACATTTTTTGTCATAAATATTTATAAATCTCCGAACATTATTCGGCCAAGAAATCTTAATGTTGATGTTTTTCAAAGTAGCAAATGCATTTCCAAAATGCCTTCGATTTATTCTGAATAATTGGTTTCTTTTCTGCTTTTGTCTTTTTTCATTTCAGATTGAGAATTACGAGTCGTTTTGGGAAGAATCTGTGTATCCGAGACCATCGACGGATATCATGAAGATGATCACACTGATGTCTTTCAAGATTTTCCTGATATTTTATGTTATTTTGTTTACGGGGAGGCAGGTTTTTTTCGGCTGAGGTTTTTTCCCCTGGCTATATAGTATCGTATGATACAAGTGTTGATAGTAATCGTATGATTCTATAGTATCATACAAAGAATGTTATATACCCCGTTCTTTTTTTTATACCTCAGCTTAGGTACTTTTTGTTTCAACATTTATTGTATATATTTTAGCTCTCTTTTTCATAAGAATATATATATATATATATATATATAAATATATGTAAAAGTTGCTCTGAATTCTACTCGAGCAACTTTTGGAACAGGAGACAGTTCTCACAACTTCACAAGTCCAATGGGATTCGCGAAAACAATAAGTTTAAATACATTTGAATTTTCCAATTCGAACCCTATCGAGCCGTGAAAAGCGAGAAGAAAGGCCATAGCCAGGGGGCGGAATAAAACAGCAAAGAAAGTATTTTTAATCGCCTCATCCACTAGGAACGTAAGATTCCGAACGAGCTATATATACCCCATCGAATTTCGTGCTATTCCCGATTCTCCGATAAAAAACGCATTGAAAGTCTGGAGATGTCGGATCGGCCAACGCCAAAGTTCACGCAGGTCTCTGAGTTCGAGAAAGGTGAAACTCTAAATTTGATTTAAATCGTAGAATTCGTCTGTCTCTTGATTGTGAAGATGTTGAAATTCGTAATGGGTACATGATAAAATATACTAACTGACAAAGAAACTGACACAACACCCCAGAAGAATCTGTTCAAATTTAAATTTCTTTTTCGTAAAACTTAGATATATATATATAATATATATATAATATATATATATAAAAGTGGAACTTCCCTACAGCGAACGTCTCTAACAACGAATTTCTCTCTGTACAAACGAATTTCGTATCTGTCCATTGCACCTTGAATCCAAATACCCTGTTAAAAACACCCTCTAAAACGAAGTGAATTCTCTCTATAAACGAATTATTCCAAGAAAATCACCTTCTAAAGGCGTATTGGTAAGAAGGTTTTTCCCAGAGTATACTAAGGGATGGTTTTTTCCGTAATTCTGTCGGACGTAGGTAATAAATCCCGATCATAAACTGAACCATTACGGCGGACGGAGAGTTCCTTCTGAAACAGGAGGCTATACAGATTGTTCAGTTTTTCCAGTTTTGCTCTGATTGTTAATGAAAAAAAAGTAGTGCGAAAATGTCTAGAAGGAAGTGCTTAAGTTAATTATGTATAATGTATTCAAATAAAAAAAAAAAACCAAGTGAACGATGCTTTTTTTGACACTTGACATAATAAAAAAAAATTTCTGCATAACGAAATTTTCCTGTATAACGAAATTTTTTTTGCGGATTTTGCGTATTCGTTATAGGAAAGTTCCACTGTATATATATATATATATAAATATATATATAAAAATGAATTTCAAGGCTATTCGACCTAGATTTATTGGTAGGTGCGAAATGAAGGTCAATTCGTTCTCAAACTCTATATTTCGTCCCCAGTTTGGGACATCTTCAGGAGTAACTGCAATTAAAAGGATGTTTTTTATAATATATCATCAAGTAACATCTTAGGACTTACGAAGCTATGACATATAAGTGGTGAATCAAAAAACGAGAAGGATCTCAATGTTCCCATATCATTGTAACATCAAAGTCGTCATAAGTTAAAAAATATATCAAAATTATATCGGTTTATGAATCAGGATTAG